>CAUYRH010111921.1:0-28278 GCA_963574655.1 Perodicticus potto
TCTCTCTTTTTTTTGAGGCAGAGCCTCAAGCTGTCACCCTGGATAGAGTGCTGTGGCTTCACAGCTCACAGCAACCTCCAATTCCTGGGCTCAAGCAAGTCTCCTGCCTCTGCCTCCCAAGTAGCTGGGACTACAGGCGCCCGCCACAACGCCCGGCCATTTTTTGGTTGCAGCCGTCATTGTTGTTTGGCGGGCCGGGCTGGATTCAAAACTGCCAGCTCAGGTGTACGTGACTGGCGCCTTAGCCCGTTGAGCCAAAGGCGCCGAGCCGCCTGCTGCTCTCTAATTAAAAATACTCTGTATAACAAGGAATCATATTTTGGGGTAACATTCCATGAGCTCCTTCAAAGACCAGTGGAAAAGGGTCAGATCGTCTTTCATGGCTTTCAAAGATATTATTTTCCTAATTTCCTTTCACTGTTCTCTTCCCTTTCATACTAAATACCTCTATCTAGTTTGAAACAAGAAATGACTCATATCACATTTTTTCTTTATTATTTGTGGAATAAACCATGTTCTTTAATTTTTGAAGGAAGAAAAGAATAGAAACCTTGATAAAACATCAAAAATAGTTTCAAACAAGCCAGGTGTTCAGTTTAACAGGATGCTGACTGTATGAGCTATGAGTTTTTGAAAGGCTCTTTTAAGAAACTCGATTAGCTACTTTGTTTTCAATTGTATCGCCCCAGCCCCACCCAAACCCCACCTGCCCATTCAATGGATGCTACTAACTTCATGGGTTGGGACAAAAAAGAAAAAATCACAAAAAGAAAAGAAAATCTGATATTTCCTGGTAGTGTAATGCTGTATATACTTTGGGAATTATTACCCTTAGAAACGCAGAATGGTATACACCTGACGTCCACAGTGTTCCTAAAAGTGGCCTGTCCATTATGCTAGAAATTAATTCTTTAATAATGGAAGCAATTTGATTATGCCACTACTTTACGTGTAAATCAATGTTGTAAATTTCAATGAATTAATAATAATATCCACTTATATCTTCTATGTAAACATTACAAAGAATCTTCCCAGTTCACATAAATTTAATCAATGCAATAGATTCACTAGAGATTTGCAATCCAACAAAAATAACATTCTTAAAATTTTACCTCTCTTAAGATCAACTCTACATTTTACTTTAAAGTGGTTGTCTAGAGAAATAAGTCAGCAATTGCAGATTTTATTTGACTGACCATAGTCATAGAAACACAGGTGACAAATGCTATTTGTGAAAACTGTTTTTGGAGTTTTAAAATATTCTATTGAAACTGCTTTTGTCAGCAAGGTAAAGCAAGGAAGGTCAAAATGTGTTTACATTTGAGTGCCCAAAGGAGCACAAGGAACATTGTGTGCTATGGTAAACAAGCCAAATAGGGCAATTACACTTCTGATTACACTATTCATTTTCTGTTCCTTGTTACCTTGGCTACAGATCTTCTGTCTGTAATTATTAATAGTTAATGAGAAGTAAAATGAATTTCAAAGAATTTAGCAGTTTGACTACCAGTCTTTCGAAGGTAACACTTAAGCTCAGAAAATGTTTTTGGAATGGCTTAACTACTCCCAGTCAAAACTATTATGACTATAATGGTTTCACTGTTAAGTATTTCAGTGATGTAAATTATGAGATATGATATTAATTATTTAATCATATCTCTGAAAGAATTCACCAGCATTGTGTCAATTTTTCAATTCTATTTTTATCTATTTTTACAGTGTGGAGTTTCCTGTTGGACAGAATATACAGTATTTTGACTATTTTTTTGCTATAGTTTTGGACCTTAATACAGTCTCCTCTTTCAGATAGATCTTATTTAATCACTATTAGGTGGTTTATTTATTTATTTGTAGAGTAGTAATTGGGAGATCTTCTTAAGACTAATGTGTCAAACTATATATTTAGCTCAAGTTTCAGCTGCCTTCTCCCTAAACCAATCAACCAACCATCAATAGCTAGAACAAAACAAAGACAAAATTCTCACTGCATACACAGACTTCTAGAAGAATAAATGAGCAAATAAGTAGGCAGTAATGTAAGGATAATAGCAATGTCATTCTTAAACTAACTGATTTGGAGATAATTTTTAAAGAATATTATATATATGTCTTGCAGATGATATGATTATATATCTGGAAAATCCCAGGGAATCAACTACAAAACTACTAGAAGTGATCAAGGAATACAACAATGTCTCAGGCTACAAAATCAACACTCACAAATCTGTAGCCTTTATATATACCAACAATATGCAAGGGGAAAAAACAATCAAGGACTCTATTCCCTTTACAATAGTGCCAAAGAAGATGAAGTATATTTGAGGATGTGTATCTATGGACGTGAAAGATCTATACTATCGGAGTGTATCTAAGGACGTAAAAGAACTCTATAAAGAGAACTATGAAACTCTGAGAAAAGAAATAGCTGAAGATGTTAACAAATGGAAAAATATATCATGCTCATGGCTGGGAAGCATCAACATTGTTAAAATGTCTATACTACCCAAAGCAATATAGAGATTTAATGTGATCCTTATTAAAGCACCTCTGTCATACTTTAAAGACCTGCAAAAATTAGTACTTTGTTTTATATGGAAATAGAATAAAACCTCGAATAGCCAAGACATCACTCAGGAATAAAAACAATTTGGGAGGAATCACGCTTCCAGACTTCAGACTATACTATATATATAGTATACTTTATATACTTTTTATATATTTTATATATAGTATATTTTATATACTATAAATTGATAGTGATCAAAACAGCATGGTCCTGGCACAAAACTAGAGAGGTAGATATATGGAACAGAGTTGATGACCAAGAGGTGAACCCAGACACTTATCATCAGTTTATCTTTGATAAGCCCATCAAAAATATAAATTGGGGGAAAGATTTCCTATTCAACAAATGGTGCTGGGTGAATTGGCTGGTGACCTGCAGAAGACTGAAACTGGACCCACACCTTTCTCCTCTAACAAAAATTGATGCTCACTGGTTAAAGGACTTAAATTTAAGACATGAAACTATCAAAATTCTTAGAGAGAGTGCAGGGGAAACACTTGAAAAAATTGGCCCGGGGGAATACTTTCTGAGGAGGACACCCCAGGCAATTGAAGCAACACCAAAAATACATTACTGGGATCTGATTAAAAAGCTTCTACACTGCCAAGAACACACTAAGTAAAGCAAATAGCCAGCCCTCAGAATGGGAGAGGATTTTTGCAAGTTATATTTGCAACAAAGGTCTAATAATCATAATCCACAGAGAACTCAAATTTATTACTAAGAAAAAAAACAAGTGATCCCATTTCACTGTGGGCCAGAAACGTGAACAGAAGCTTCTCTGAAGAAGACAGGCACATGGTCTACAGACACGTGAAAAAATGCTCATCATCGTTAATCATCAGAGAAACACAAATCAAAACCACTCTGAGGTACCATCTAACTTCAGTAAGAGTAGCCCACATCACAAAATCCCAAAAGTATAGATGTTGGTGTGGATGTGAATTCTACACTGCTGGTGGGAATACACGCTAGTACGTTCCTTTTGGAAAGAAGTTTGGAGAACACTCAGCGATCTAAATGTAGACCTGCTGTTTGATCCTGCAATTCCTATTCTAGGTGTATATCCAAAGGAACAAAAATATGTTAGCAATAAAGATATTTGCACCGGATTGTTCATTGCAGCTCAATTCATAATTGCCAAGTCATGGAAGAAGCCCAAGTGCCCATCAACCCATGAATGGATTAATAAATTGTGGTATGTGTATACCATGGAATACTATGCAGCATTTAAAAAATGGAGACTTTACCTCTTTTGTGTTGACATGGATGGAGCTGGAAAATATTCTTCTTAGTAAAGTATCTCAGGGATGGAAAAAAAATTATCCAATGTACTCAGTACTGCTGTGAAACCAATTTATAATCACTCACACTTGCATATGAAAAATGAAACATAACTATAGAAGCCCGCACACTGTACTCCAAGCCTGAATCATTGTACACAGTTATGACTCAATAAAAAATAATTAAAAATAAAAAAAAAAGAAACATAACTATAGTCTAGGATGAAGAAGGGAAGAGGAGGGAGAGAGAAAGGGAGGGGAGTGGGTCAATAGAGGGAGAGTTAGTAGGGGGACCACGTCTATGGAGCATATTGCAAGTACAAGTTGGATCTATCAAATGTAGAATACAAATGTCTTAACGCTGTAATTGGGTAAATGACGTGAAGGCTATGTTGATTAGTAGGATGTAAGCACTCCAATTTGTACAAATAATCAGCACATTGAATCCCATAATGGCATAAGTGTATTCATGATCTACGTATGAATGACTTAATTAAAAAAAGAATATTATACATATGTCTAATATGTACATTAGATATAGAGATATCAAAACTATTATGTGTGTGTGTGTATCCAATCTGAAAGGGTTACATATTAAATTATTTCACTTATATAACAACATTGTGGCAAAGTTACCATGACAGAAAATATGTCCAAAGGTTAGAGATGGAGGAGGGATATGACTGTTGAGTGTATGAGAGAGGTTGTCTGTGTGTGTGTGTAATGATAGAGCAGTTCCATGATCTGATTTTTGTGCTGGTTACTCAAATCTCTACATGTGACAAACTTTCATACAGCCCATAATCCCTACTCAGCACATACACATACAAAGTACAGACAAATCTTGAAAAATTCCAATAAAGGCTCAGTGCCTGTGACTCAAGCGGCTAAGGTGCCAGCCACGTACACCTGAGCTGGCGGGTTCGAATCCAGCCCGGGCCCGCCAAACAACAATTACGGCTGCAACCAAAAAATGGCCGGGCATTGTGGCGGGCGCCTGTAGTCCCAGCTACTTGGGAGGCAGGAGACTGGCTTGAGCTCAGGAATTGGAGGTTGCTGTGAGCTGTGAAGCCACAGCACTCTATCCAGGGTGACAGCTTGAGGCTCTGTCTCCAAAAAAAAAAAAAGAAAAAGAAAAAGAAAAATTCCAATAAAGATCTATAAATGAGTTAATAATTTTTTTACCTATGTCAGTTTCCTTATTAAACAATGCACCATGATTGTGTAAAATATTATCATTGGGAAAAACTAAGGGAAGAGTAAATGGAAAATCTTGGTTGGTATTATTATTATTATTATTATTTTTTTTGAGACAGAGTCTCACTATGTCACCCTCGTTAGAGTGCTGTCGCGTCACAGTTCACAGCAACCTCAAACTCTTGGGCTTAAGTGATTCTCTTGCATTAGCCTCCCAAGTAGCTGGGACTACAGGGGCCTGCCACAATACCTGGCTATTTTTGGCTGCAATTGTCATTGTTGTTCAGCAGGTCCGGGCTTGAACCGGCCAGCTTCAGTGTAGGTGGCTGGTGCCCTATTCACTGAGCTACAGGCACCGAGCCCCAGTTATTTTTTTGTTACAATTGTCATTGTTGTTTAGCCATGTTCAAACCCACCAGTCCTGGTGTATGTGGCTGGTGCCGAAAGCACTGTGCTATGGGTGCCAAGCCTGGCAGGTATTATTTTTGTAGCTTTTTGTGAGTATTAAAATCTTTTAAATAAAGTTATTTTTAAAGTATGACTCAGAACTGACATAGATGTTAGAATTAACTATGAGGGTTATTAAAATTATTATAATCATATTCTATATGTTTAAAAAGTCTAATAGAGACCTGAAAAATATAAAATAATGACTCAAATGAAACTTCCTGAGAAATGTCTGAGATGGAAACTAAAATATCTGATGAAAGATACACTGAATTCTATAATTGCTATATGATTATGTAAGAGGATATCTTTGTTTTAAGAAATTACTAGTTTGAAATTATTTCAAACATTTTTAAAAGAAGAAAGAAAATGGGGCTTAAAGTTCCTAAGCCATTTATCCATGAGGTCATCGATAGTGAATGTCAGAGACCACCCAGTATTTTTGCCAGTACAATAAAATATACAGTATCTTGCAGTGACACCTTCCTTTCCTTTTTTCTCCCTCTATCTAATTAAGTTTCTTTTGTTCCATTAGATGACTTTATCCCAGGCTATGTTCATATATTATCACCCAGAGAATATGTATCCTTATACAAATTTTTATTTTTTTCATATTGGCAGCATTCTGTTACATCAAATAAGAGTGGTCAAAATAAACAAGATTCATGTATTCTGTACAATCTAGTCAAATAAATTGTTGAAGAATTTAGAGTAAATTATTATAGTGCTGATTTCAAGGCAAGCTTGTCTGTTACTATCTGACTAGAAAGTATATTTCTGACCTCTGAGCAAAAATCTTGTGTTGATGTGAAAGAATTATGTAAGTGTATAATGACAAACCTCTCATAGAAATGTTAACAAACATGACCCAAGTGATGAGATTCTTCTGCAGAAATGTGATGCCATGCTAGTCTTTTAGTAGATTTATTTTTAAGGATGTTTAAAAATATGATTTTATTTTATGATAAATTTCAAAGAAAAGATATATTATTTACTGGAATTTTTATCATGGTTTTTAAAGGTCACAGAATTTGACTTGCATATTATACTGTGTTATTAAGCATTCACTGTGTTTCAGACTCTGTTCTATTCAACTTACATTCATTATCTTACTTAATTGAATGAATTCTTATAACAGCAATACTTTGATAGTCATCATGAAGATGAAGAAACTGAGATTAGAGGCACTAAGTATCTTGGTGCATATAACATGCTTAATACATGGAATAGCTGGGATTGCTCCCACGGTCTGTCTGACATGGGACTGCACCCTTACCGTTTGCATCCATTCCTCTGTACTTTGCCTGAAGGAACAGCTCCCTTTGGATGTTTCATAGGCAACTCAGACTCACCCACTAGTGACAAAGAGCTGCCTGAAGGAAGTTAGATGCCCCCCTTGCCACCATAGGCGTGCTCACACACATAAATCTTCTTGAGTATGGACAAGTATTTCTCAACCTTACATAACATGTGATACCAGCACAGATATGAAGCTTCATCTCTACTAATTGCCAAGCATGAGGCCAAGCTACTTGAAAATTCTGGAAGTGCTCTATTGTTCAAAATGAGACTTGTGTTTTCTCACTAAACATAACCTGTTCTGTAGTTCCAAATTCTGATCGTGTCACAATTAACTTTCTTATCATCCTAGTGAAAAATGCCAGACCTTTTTTTTGTTTCCCTGGCCCCTGTGTCTTATCAGTTGCTATCATCTATAGATTGCTCGTTATTGGTAGCTCTTATTCTTCTCACTTCCTTTGTTTTCAAATAATCCATGTCCTCACATTCTGTGATTTCTATTTACCTTGCTATTTGTTTTTATGTCCTTCAGTGCCTGTATTTCCTGTAGTACTTTTGATTGATTGATCTTCTTTATATCCACACTTCCTTTCTCCCGAACACAGACCCACACTCATTGCACTAGTCTGAAATTAACATAATCTATGCTTACTTTTTAGTGGTTATTCCTAAAGCATAATATGTATACTTGAATTTAGGAAATTCTAAAAGAATGCAAGGGCTTCATTTTTGGTTACTTTTCGCCTTTTACATGTTATTGATTTCCTGCTTTCCCTCCCATAATTTTGTCTTTTAAAATTATTTTCCATATTATCTATCAAGCTATTATCATTGTTTTATAATGTTGATTCTTATTAAGACTTGCTGGCATTTGCCAATTGTCTTGCTTACCATTTCTTTCAAATCTTTGTCTTTTCTGCCAGATCTTCTGCAAAACCTTGATTTGCATTTACTGAAGAAGGGTCTGTGCTAAATCTCTATTTCTGTTTCCTACTGTTTTGTCTCATTTGGAATGAGAATTTCATGAGGTATAATGTATGTGAGCAGCCCCAAGGAGCCCGCTAATCTCTTCCCCCTGTCCTTATGCCCTTATCTAATCCTTTCCCTTTGACAGTGGACTTCACTGACTGTATCTCTTTAAAAAATAGAATGTGGTAAAATTGTTGAGATTTCACTTCCAAGATTAGATTTATCAAAAGCCTAAGGCTTCCACCTTTTTGACCTTGTCTTCATTCTTCTACTTCTCACTCTAATGGAAGTCAGCCACCATGTTTTGAGCTGCTATAGACAGAGGGTCATCACATAACAAGGAATTAAGGGAGGCATCCAAGTAACAGTCACCAAGGATCTGACATCCTCAGCCTAAAACCCTACAAGGAACCACACCCTGACATCACCAGAAGAGTGAATAATAGTATCTGCTACAACTTAATTGATAACCACCAGAAATATTTCCTTCTTCTGACCTCCCATACTGCTTCATATACATCTGTCTGTGTTACTTCTTATTTTTAACCATGCGTATGTATAGCACACATATCTTAGTCCCCTTAGCAGATTCTAAGCTCTTATTCACTTATTTGTATGAAATATTTATGGACTATGTCACATATTTTTGTGTTGCTGAAAACAAAATTAAGAAAGAAAAAGAAGGAAGGTAGAGTGACACACAATACATAGCAAATAATCTTAAGTAATTGTATAGAGTGGAATTACTGAATTCTAGCTCTCATTGTAGCTGGAATAGTAATTCTAGCCACTAGTAGAATAGTAATTTTATCCAATTGTAATTGGGTAGTGATCACATTCTATGTAGATGGATAGAAATATATAAAAGATACAAGTTATCAGGGATGTTAATTTATAAAATACACTTTTACTTAGCATTTAATTTTTACCAGACATTGTATTAACCCTGAAATACTTAGAATACCTTTGCCATTGAAGGACATTTACCATTTACTAGTTAATGGATGAGATAGAAAAGTAAAGGAATAATTGTATTGCAGCATGATTTACAATTCCAACTTTATTGAGAGGTATGTAATAAATGATAGGGTATGAAAAATTGGGATTGGATATACTTCCCCCAAACCAACTAATTTAGCAGGGTGATGAAAGGAAATAGAGAGAAAGGGATGAGAAATTGTATCATAAGCAGAGGAAATAGTAAATGTGAGAGCAAGAAGCCACAGGAAATTAAACGGATAGCCCTCATCTAACATGGCCATGTTGGAGCACAGTGTGTTTAGATTGTGATGAGTTATGAGAAGTAAGTTACAAGATTGAGTGCCATGAAGAACAGTGTATGACATTCGTGCTGAGAAGCATGAATTGTATTCTGAAGGTCATCAAAGCCACTGAAACGAAAAGTTATATTAATGTCCCCTAGACACTTGCTATTTGCAGTGCAGTCCATGGATCAGCAGCAACACTGCCACTTAGGAGGCCGTTAGAAATGCCACGCCTGAGATCTACTGATCAGAATCCGAAGTTTCCAGGGCACTGACCTAGACCACAGAACTTCTTTATTTCTGGCTGTGCAGACATTATACATGCCTATCGAACTATAATTTATATTCTATTTTCTTGGCTAATCACAATTTCATTTAGGATAAGTAAAAATTTGTCTAAGTTAATCCTGGTATTCCCTTTCCCCTTGCTGCCAGGTAGTATAAGGTGAGCATAAAACCTGGCCTATGCAGTGAGATGTGAAGAATGTCCTAAATGAGTAAAGGATCTCTGATCTTAAAGAAAAGACCCTGGTCTGATTTAGGATGATGAGCGATGTCTGCAAGTACTTTGCCCATATGAGGGGCACGCCAGGGGATCAAGGTGACATTCTCAAGTTGGAATGAATAGAAAGGTGCCCAGAGTCTATGTCCTTGATGATGTTCCTGAGCCACTGAATTAACAACACTGCACCCAAACTACCCTTGCTCTTTTGTTAAAACAGATACCTTCCCTGTTTAAGCTGTACTGAGTTGTGTCTTTTAACACTTCCAGCTAAATCATCCTAAGTGCAACAAATGATAACTCATGCAAAGTCAGATTGCTGCATTCATACCCTCTACCAGAACTTCCTCTTTTTCCTTAGGTCTTTTTAGAAACTCTCAAAAATGGCCAGAGGTGATTTAAACATGTTTTCAGAGGGATCATCGGTGACTTTTGGTCCCACCTCTTTTCATCTCTGGCTACCAGAGCATTTAGTGTGTTTGCCAGTGATTGCATCTGTCTCTGGCTAGATCTCTGGATGCTTCAGGATTCATACTCAGCTTCAGAATATCAGAGATATCTATATTCTCCCCCCTGCCACAGGCAGATTTCCTTACCAACTCTTCTCCTTATCTCAATGTCCTTCTTCTCTCGAGTTGGTAAGAAAGGATTTCTTTTTTCAAGTGCTTATCTAAAATGGGAAGATACCTAGGTTAGGAGTTTCTAAACTTCATACTGACATAATGTCAGGATTTTCTTTTATGACAATCATCTTTGCAGATTGCTTAGATGCTTTGAGGGTAGAGCGCACAGGTGGGTTGAGTAGACTGAAGTGCGGCTTCACAATGCACCTGAAAAAAGACGTTTTAGTTATTAGCAAATAAATCTGTTGAGTATAGTCTACCTTGATTAATTCATTCTTTTTTTAAGAGTTTTTTCTTATAACCACAGTAGTTACTTTCTGGAATCAGTTTTCTACAAAGTTTTCCAATTGTTCAGGCATGTCTGCAAAGGTCTGGACTCCTGTAGCATGTTCAAGTTTTTTCTCATGAATATTCTTAGTTCCCACAATCCAGGATATGTTGCTTGACTCCTGTTTGGATGCCCAGGTGTTAACCTCACTAATGGGGGTGTTATCTATGTACACGTGTGAAACATTAGCCAATCAACCAATGGACTTAAACAATAGAAAAGAAATATGAAATATGTTTTAGACATATCAATGTGGTGTCAGCACAGAAGAGCATGAATGCAGAGACGGATGGGAGGCAGAGGTATCAGGCTGATCACTGTCACATGCTGGGTGAGAAATGGTGATAGGCTCAGCTTGGATTAAAAGTGGGGCTGAAGGGAATGCAGGGGAGACATTTTCATTACTCAAGTAAATATGGGACATTGGAAAAGAGGAAATCCAGGAAGTTTTCAGATTTCAGTCTGATCCATATAAATTTGTTCTCTTTCTCTCTCTTGTTACCAGGGGATTATGTTTTATTGAGAGAAGGCACGAGTTGAGTGTACCATGTAGAGACTGACTTGACCTCATTAGCCCAACGTACACTGTGGAAGAGCAAAAGAAATTATAGCCTTGCTAAGGGGATCAGGTTGGGCTTCTAAATAAAATGATGCAATGAAGCTAAATAAGTGTAATGCATTCTGCCCATCCTTTCTATTTTGTTTTGGTCTTCAAGGGAATATTTATTTGTGAGAGAATAAAAAAGGGCACATTTGCTGCAAGTGTTCACTTCCAGCATATACTTATGCCCTCTTAATCTATAATGGAGAGGAAAAAAGGTTGTAGAAGCTATGAAAGTATATAGAATTTATGCTGACTTCATGTGAATTTTGCAAGCCAAATAGATTATCCTAATGTATGAAGGTCTTCCAAAACCATTTCAGTACCTGATAGTTTGGACTTTCACAAACAAATCACTTTAAGTTTGCACAACTACAAAGAGTCTTATTTCTTCTCTGTAACTGGGCACTAAACCAAGCAATTATGTCTGTTAGAAAATACAATGGGCATTGGAACTTTCAGATCTTCCCCAGTGACTCATGGAACTGGTTGATATTTTTGTGCTCACCTCCAGGTCTCATTGGTGTTGTAGTCAATTCCCAGTCCCATTTCTAAAGAAAAACATCAAATAATGGTGTCTACTAGTGGTGTCTACTGTTTATAATTCCTCTGCCACTCACCAGGTACTTAAAAAACAAACCCTTGTGCTTTCTCACATCAGGATGTGAGAAATATTTTTGCTCTGTGAGTGAAAATTAGCAGCTGGTTGAATTTTGGTAATTATTCCTTTACTTTCAATTTGTGCTAAGAACAAACTCCATATTGTCTTAAAAAGATTGTTAGTTTCAAAGAATATCATCCACATCAGCCATTCTTCTCCCAGCAGTGGTAAGTTTACCAGTGAGCTTGTTATTTTTCCTCCCTGGGTCATGACATTTTGATTTAGTAATTCCTAAAACATATTTGTCATGAGGCAAATCTGAAAGAGGTTTTGTAATATGCCCCTCAGTTTGACCCTTTGGGATTGGGAGGTTGTTTTGCAGTTCTTATTATTCAGAAATGGATCAAACTCTTTGAGAGCAGCAATGCATTCACTAATGTATTATATTTTTGAGCCTCATTAAAACCTGGCATAGAATACCTTTGAACTGTGGTATTTCCAGGCACATGTAGCATGATTGCTTTGTGACTTAGTAAGTCACAAAGTAAGTAAGTTGTGTGACTTTACATTCCAAAATGCTATTATTTATACACATTTTCCATTTTCAGGCATGTGCTATTCTTTTCTTTCCATACTGGTGGTCAGGACTTTAGAGGACAGCTGGAAATCTGCTTGGCAACAAGAAGGCAACTTCCCTAAAAGGAGTCCTGAAGCTGTATTGTGCTTCAGTAATCCTCTGAGGAATGGTGCTGGTGCAGCTGACCTGGACTCTTGCATTCCTTAGTCCCAAGTTCCTGAACAAACAAATTCCCCAACTGAATGCAAAACACCAAGTATTTCAGAAGTGCCAAAGGCAGAGATTGTGATGGGAATTAGCATTTGAGAAATAGCCTGACCCCTAGAGAATGCAAAGATAACATGTCACGTTATCTACTATTTGAGAAGTGTACTTTTTGCCTTCTCTCTGTGTTACTGGATTCGTGCCTCTGGCCTTTTTGCTGACAGTTGCCCTATTGCCCTTTGGTATCCCAAGTGAGAGAAAAAAAAAAAACCTTTCAGTTTTTTCCCCTCTTCTTAGCACATTAGGTTGGTGCAGTGTTTTACTTTTAGTTATTATCCAAGTCCTGCTTTGGGCAGCAATCACATCAGCCACCAGTGACTAAAGCTAATGAAAACAACCCCAGGAGCGCTATCAGCATCCCTACCTCCCTCTGCTACTCACAGTTCTCCTGGGAAGGGGCTGCTCAAAAACTATGATGCTATGGGAAGATTCTGCCCTGGAATTATCAGAGGGAGTATTGTTATCTTCATCACTATTCAAATCACCATTCGCATACCAAGGTTGACCCAATAACTCAATAACTCTATCTTTGTTATATGGATGCATTCATCTTTGGTAGTGGTTCATAACTCCCATGCACATGAATAAGTGTTATGCTCTTGGCTTAAAGAGTAACCAGATCTTAAAGGTAAGGTATAAATTAAGATGTGTCATGAAAGTATCGGATTTTGGGGGGAAATCTAAATGAGATCATAAATAACAGATGAAATGCAGTGACTTAGAACGTAAGGATAAATGACTGTACAGAGGTCTGAATTTCCAATTAGACTCAGATAAGCATGTCAAAATTTGGTCCTTCGGTGTATTTAAAACTTTGGTTAGCCTGTCTCTGGGTCAATCCTGTCACTTCAGTGTCTCTCCATGTTGTGTGCACGTGCTCATGTCCACCTACATGCACATGCGTATTTGTATTTTTATGGCTAAATTGCTGGGATAATTATTAGTGGTCTGTTACTGATCAATCAGATAATCCATGGTCTAAAATATAACCCTCTTCATTATGCTGATTATATATGGGGCAAATGTTAGTTTCCGTCACTTAAGTTCAATTAAGAATAGAGACATGAGGTTTTCCTCTAACAATTACCTGAAAAACAGGGTATAATTAATCAAACTGTGATAGGCAAAGCCTCCAGAAAGGTCAAAATAATATCTGGGATGTAAATTGATTAAAGCACCTGTTTAAACATCAATGGCCTGTCGGTCCTGACCACCACATTAGAAGCAAACACAAATAACTACAAAAAAACTATGTATGGTCAGTAGAATGACGGCATCTCTCCCATTCCAAAGATATGCACATTTTAATACCTGGAACCTGTCATCAATGGAAAAGAAGCCAAAGTCTATAGAATAATTTGAAGAGGTTTGTCCAGAGCCCAATTTGAAGACCATAGCCTAGAGCCACACCCAAGAGGCCTTGAGTCACCCACAGTTGACTTCCTGTGGTTAGGTTATGGTTTGGTTTTATACATTTCAGGACACGAATTGCATGTAAAACATAAATCAATACAAGGAAGCCATACATTGGTTTAGCCTGAAAAGGTGGAACATCTCAAAGGGATGGAGGATTTACAGGTTAGGGGTTGGTTTAAAGACTCTTTGATTTGTAATTGGTTAAAGAAATGAAGCTTTGCCTAAAGGCTTGGAATGCTTTAAGTTAAGGAAGTCTGTTAATTAGACAGGACACTGGAACTATACCCAGATCAAGGTGATTTTTTACATATGTTGAGGATCTGCAAATTTGCCTTACATAGCCTGAGGTCTGTTAATGAGTTACAAAGGATATCACCAAGAACAGAGGGGGGAATGGGGAGGCTGGTCTGACCTCCCTTCTCCTGGTTAGCAACTCAGTTTTAGGGGATACACTTGGTGAAGAGGCCGTCAATTCTGTCAGCAACTTGGGGGAGGGTGGACTTAAGATTTTATTTTAGTTCACACTGAATATGTTATTTTATGTGGCAAACTTGACTTTAATATGCGATCATGAGTACAGAGCTTGAGATGGAAAAATTGCCCTGGATTATTTGCTTGGCCTAATCATATTATATGAGTCCTTAACAGTGTTATTGAAGCTGCAGAGGGCTTTTAGCCTAGATCTAGTTGCTCTCTGCCTAAATGTTCAATTATTGAGACAATGAGGATTGCCAAGAAAAGGAAGAATTTTAATGCAAAAGACATCTGTTAGGAGAAGGGGAGAAATAATCTCAAACCTGTCTCCCTGACTAATGGAGATTATACAGTTTAGGAAGTGGCCATGTGCATTGGGCCAGGGCATAAGGGATAGTGAGTCTGGGCTTCTGGAACCTTGCTAAGGGACCTTAGGATTCTTAAGTCCTTTGTCTTGCAGAAACCTGCCATTTTGGGGACACAATTCAAAAAATTCAAGTCCTTAAGTGTAGAGATTATAAAAATATATATAGGGTTGTTAAAATTTACTGATAGAGCCTGGTAACAAAAGTGGAGAATCTATCCTGGCTGGGTTAGAAAGTTGAAGAGAAAAGAAGTAGAGGAGAGATTCAATGTGCTGGAGGGACTAGATTCCCATCAATGGCTTTAGAGATAGAGAAAGGGGGCCATCAGCCAAAAATTTCAGGATCTGGGAACAGCTTTGGCTGATAATAGCAAGAATATAGGCATCTCAAGCCTACAACAACAAGAAATTGAATTGTGCAAAGAACACAAACGACCAAGGGAAGGGAATCAAACCCTAGAGTTTCCAAAAAAGAAAGGATCCCTGCTGCCGCCTTGATTTCAATCCAGTAAGATCAATCCAGCTTGGTGAACTATAAGATAATGTGTTGTTAAACCACTAAATTGGTAGCAATTTGTTCTGGCAGCAAAAGGAAACTAATACACTACATTACAGACCAGACATCTCCTTATCCAGGTATCTATCTAAATCTCTGTATCTATCATCTACTTTGCAGTGCTTTTTAAGCCTCACACACAGGGTAGCACCTCAAATATGCCTTAGGAATGTCTTTGTTCTTTGACTGAAAGAAAGGAGGCTGCCTGCATTTGGTCTCCTGTGTCCCACTTTACTCCAAACACACTAGTTCCCCCCTTACATGCCATTTAAATAAAAGAAAAATTCTGCTCATGAAACACTTAAAATTAGAGTTGTATTACATTTTAAAAATTTTATTAAAATGAGTTTTTTAAAAAACCAGAAAAGGAGAGTGCTTGTCCTGATGATACAATACAGGACTCATAAGTTGGATATACTTAAGGCAAAGGTGGAACTCGTTAGGGAAGCTGAAAGTAGAGAGGAATTCAACTTGAACAAATGATCATTAGGTCTCAGCCTGTCAATTCTGTGCTCTCTTGTGAAGGGAAAGAAAAAAGGCAGGAAATGTATGAAATGCTTAAAATATTTCAGCAAAGATCATTCCTGAAATGTTATGTGCAATTAGAGATGTTTTTAAGTATTTTAAGCTCCTGGGAAGAGAAACTCTTCCCTTGAAATATGTATACTATATGACTCAGAAAGTTAGGTCAACACATTTTCAGCATAATAATGTGCATGAGAGATATCTAGAGAGAGGATACTTCAATCACAAGGAAGGAGAAAATCATTGAAAAGAGAGTCAGAAAGTGTGTAATGGCATCATACCTAAGAGTCAAGGGAGAGAGAGTTTTCTCTGGACCACAAGTACTTGCCCAGTCTTTGCAACAAGTCTGTCTTTGTTGAGGAGAGAGAGAAATCATTTCCTCAGGACCCAATAGTTCTCAACAGTATCTTGATAATAATTGTCCTTCCTATGTAGGTCTGCCTGTAGGATTGAAAGTGCTGTTCAGTCCTAGGTTAATTCAATAGTCATAGTTCTCATTACAAATAGATAACCCCTCCTCTCTTTATCTCTCTCCCCATATACATGGTGTCCAAAAAGTTCATGTGCAATTTACTAAGTGAAATTATTATTATTAATTTTTGCAGTTTTTGGCTGGGGCTGGATTTGAACCTGCCATCTCTGGTATATGGGGCCAGGGCCCTACTCTTTGAGCTACAGGCACCACCCATACTAAGTGAAATTATTTTAAATTGCACGTGAACTTTATGCCCACCCTGTGGGCATATACATATGCACACATCTACACCTGTGTGTGTATGTATGTACAGATAGATGAAACAAAGAGAGGAAGAAATAAATAGGTATAGATAAATATAAATCTATAGATATATATGTAGATATAGATATAAAACATAAATAAAAATATATTGATAAATAAATATATAAATTGATGTCTCGGTCTTTCTCAACAAAGTATCATGAGAATTAGACCCTGATGCCCAGACCTATATATGAAGGACAGTTATTATTAAGAAACCGTTATGAATGTTGTGAACTAACTTTTCATCTATGCCTCAGAAATAGTACTCATCTGAATAATTAAGAAAATAGTCTCTTAAAACATTTTTTATGTAGTTTAGTTCAATGTGGAACCCCAGATGAGAAACCTCAATTAAGATGAATTGATTTGCAAGACTTAATTTGTTAATCAGAAACCTACAGCATTTTCCAATGGGTATACATATAAACTGCTTTACATGTATTGTATCAATTTATCAAAAAAATAATTTGAGTAAGTAGGGAGAAAAACTTATGATAAAGTTCCTTATATTGATGCTGTTTCTGATGCCCATGAATCTTATAATATACTATTTTATTTTCCTTTTTTTGATCAGGAAAATGAGGCTTGGCCAAAGTAAAGACATATCCAAATGAAATACCCCATGTAGTAATTCCAAGGTGAGCACCCATTCTAGACTTAATACAGCGGTTCTCAACCTGTGGGTTGCGACTGTATTAAGGGGCCACGGCATTAGGAAAGTTGAAAACTACTGTTCTAATATTTCCTACTCTCTCTTCCATCGAATCTCTGTATGGAGGTGGCTGTGATTTAGTATATCCTACTATATACATGCTACCTGATATAAAAGTCTCCTTATAGATTTAAGTATGACCTCTTCCAAGAAATCCTCTTTTACTAGTTTAGCAAGATGTGATCACTTTTTCCTAAAATACTGTTGTTTTTTATTTCATGTTATATACATGAAATTTTGTTTTTTATTTCATGTTATATACACAGTGAATGTACACATGTACATACATATGTATATGCATATATATTGTGTGTGTATATATACTGTATTTATATATATGCTTTTTCTCCTATATTTTGACTATAAGAGAAGGCAATCTCTCTGTTTTTTCCCCTCTGATCCTGATTATAATGCTTGGATCTAGAGTGCTGGATACACAGTGTACATTAGTAGAACAAGGAAATTACTGAGCATATACAAATATCTGAAAAGACAGTTGATTGAGGTAAGATATTAATCGTGTAAATTGGTATAATCTTTAGATTCTCATGTTATTTCATGCTTACATGTAACTACTGGTTTCAAAATTCTTTCAAACCATTTCTCACCAGAAATTAAAATTAACAAATAAAATTACAATAGATATCAGGAAGTATGTGGATGGGCTAGTGTTTCCTTATCACTCTGGCAAAAAAAAAAAAAAATAATAATAATAAAATTAAGGGGCGTTTAGAATGTTGTTTACATTACAAATAGTATTTTATAAATTTGGTTATAATTTATTGCTCAGCATAGCATATGTTTAATAGGTCAAATGCTCCTGTATTAGTACTATATGTAATACTAAACTCTTACCAACTTAAGGCATCATATACAGTACTTTGCCAATGTGTATGTAAATTCATGTTTCACCCACTGCTAAATATTACATCCCCAAATATTATATACTTCTTCTTCCCCAAGTTCTATACATTTCTTACTCTTCCCGTAAAATCCTAAAGTTTTCATGGACAATATTACCAACTAGGCTAAATGACCTATTGGATTGTCAAACCACACCGTGTGTGCACAATGTTTCTAGCCTGATGGTGGGTACTCGGGGAACAAAAGATCAATATCTTACATCTCCTTAGGGCCCACGCTCTTGTAGGTGCAATAAATTCTAAACCAGGCTAATAAAATTAATGTTTCATTTATCAGTAGATAATTTCTTAAAGTCATTAAGCTATTTTTTTTTTTTTGAGACAGAACCTCAAGCTATCACCCTGGATAGAGTGCTGTGGCATCACAGCTCACAGCAACCTCCAATTCCTGGGCTCAAGTGAGTCTCCTGCCTCCGCCTCCCAAGCAGCTGTGACTATAGGTACCCACCACAGCGTCTGGCAATTTTTTGGTTGCAGCCGTCATCGTTGCTTGGCGGGCCCCGGGCTGGATTCAAACCCACCAACTCAGGTGTACGTGGCTGGCGTCTTAGCCCGTTGAGTCACAGGCACCGAGCCACATTAAGCTTTTTGTAGTTTCTTTTTGTAGTAGAAAAGAAAAATGAATAACATAAAACATCTTTTTACCAAATATTATTTGAGAATTCTTTTTAAAAGTCTACAGGTTCAATGCCATCCTTATTAAAATACCAACATCGTACTCTGAAGACTTGGAAAAAATAATTCTTCATTTTTTATGGAGCCAGAAAAAAACCTGTAGAGCTAAGGCAGTTCTTAGTAATAAAAAAAAGCCAAGGGCAGCAGCACACCAGATTTTAGGCTGTACTACAAGGCCATATTGGTCAAAACAGCATGGTACTGGCATGAAAATAGAGACATAGACATTTGGAATCACATAGAAAACCAGGAAATGAAACTAACATCTTACAGCCGCCTATTCTTAGATAAATCAAACAAGAACTTACACTGGGGGAAAGAATCCCTATTCAATAAATGGTGCTGGGGGAAGTGGTTATCCACATATAAAAGACTGAAACTCGACTCACTTCTATACAGCTAAGGAGACAACAACCAAAGCAAATAGACAACATACAAAATGGTAAAGGATATTTACATATTTTGAATCAGACAAAAGCTTGATAACTAGGATTTACAGAGAACTCAAGTTAATCCACATGAAAAAAGCTAATAATCCCATACATCCCATATATCAATGGACAAGAGAGATGAATAGAACCTTCCCTAAAGAAGACAGACAAATGGCTAACAAACATATAAGAAAATGCTCATCGTCCCTGATTATTAGAGAAATGCAAATCAAAATCACCCTGAGATACCATCTAACCCCAGCGAGAATGGCCCACATCACAAAATCTTTATTAATTTTCTTTGGCTGAAAGTTTAGTATCTCTCAAATGGAACTGTCAGCATTTCTACAGTCACCTATTTCTTCTATAACTCTTTTTACACTAAACTTAAATTTCTATATTCAGCAATATAACTTTCCTTTATTCTCCTCTTCATCCTTTTTGCCATACTTTTATCTTTGTTGGCCATTTTCCTCTTTTGATTGTCCATTGTTGTGAAATATCACATGGGTTTATTACCAGGAGACAAGGAGGCAACACAAACACAATTATTCTTTCTGCATGTGGACTTGTTAATAGATGCTCAGAAACCACTCACTATCACATTTTGAAACGAGTGATGTGGTAGGTGACTGAGCCTGATGTTCATCAATTATTTATTTAGTAATTCATGGACGGAGGAACTAATAGCAAAGTTTTTATTTTATGTGATTATTCAAAATTCACATACCTTCAAAGTTGAAATTCAAATTGTGTCATGGGGGGCTGTTATTGTTTAACTAAACTGTGGTGGCTTAATTTTAAATTATGTTTTGGGAGACTGTTATTTCTTAACTAAATCATTGTTACTAAAATTTGTGTATATCAGAATGATGTGAAAGCAAGAACAGCTATAGTTAACTCATTCATATATTTTAACCAGGCCACTCCTAAGTTCTGGAGAACGTGTATGTGATTCAAAAAAGATGTCCTCCAACTCCCATACATACAATTCTTTAGGGGACATCTTGACAAGGAGACATGGTGCAGAACACCACCCACACAGCTTTAAGTTAGAGCAACTGCTGTGACTATACCCCCAACTACTTCCTAACAGAAACTTCATCCTGCTCTCTAGTAGGATAACTTTATCTGCCTTTTCTTGGCAGAGGGTACAGTGGCTTTCTCCTTAGGCAAGTCCTCACTAGGATGTTCCAGCCCCCAAAGTGCATGCCACCCATATGCCAGCTCAGCATATGGGTGCCTGTGACTCTAAGGTTAACTCGAAACATGAAATAACCACTGGCAAAGAATTAGAATCTTGAAACCACTGAGGGGCTTGATAGAACAGATCAAAATTTATAGAAAAGAATCTTGCAAGATCCTTGATTAAACCAGATAAGAAGAAAACTATACTATGGGCATCATCTCATCCCACCTCCCCTATTGAACTGTTTTTTTCTATTACATAGGCAATGACATCATAAAACAAGTTGCTTTGTTTACTGTAAGAATTATTGTTGGCTGGGTGCCATTGCTCATACCTACAATCCTAGCACACTTTTGGGAGTTCACTTTCTGAGGTGTAAGGATTCAAGATCAGCCTAAGCACTAAAGATGAGTGAGACTTCATCTCTAAAGCAAAAGTAGACAACATATCCAGGAATGGTGATGTGGACCTGCAGTGCTAGCTGTTTGAGTGGCTGAGTCAGAAGGATCACTAGAGCCCAGGAATTTGAAGTTGTAGCTAGCTATGATGATAGCACTGCACTCTAACCCAGGGGACAGTGTAAGACCTTGTTTTAAAATAAAAAGAATTATTGTTGGAATAATAGAGCATTCACCACAACCCCAGAATTCACAGAAGTAATTTCCTGGTTTGAGTATCAAGAAGAATGATAATTCTCTTAACATTTAGAGTTTTTTTCTTGCCAAATTATATTACTTTATATAGTTATTATTTTATAATAATTACTAGAAAATTTAGGGTCAAAACTGTTCTTTGTAGCCAACAAATGTATAGAATACATCAGTGGGTTTCATGTATTAATGTCACCTTTGCTTTATCTTTCCATTCCCTCATTTTCCCTTTGTTCCACTTTTCTCATCTATTCATTTTATTGGTATTTGTATCTTATTTCATGTACACTCATACATAAATATCTTAAAACCTTTTAGACAAGATAAGATACAAATAAACGAATGGTCATAAATGAAGACTGATTTTTATGAAGTTAAGTTAAGTCATAAAAAAACAGAATTTGTTTTTGAAACTTTCATATCAAAGTTTGGCACAAAATTGGTCAAAAACTTTTGTAAGAAAAACAGGATTTAAAATCCTGACAAATTTAGAATTTAAAACTGTTTGCTGGTTTGTTCATCTAAATATCAAGAATGAACAATTATGTGTCTGAAAGTCATTGATTTGTGAAGAAAGTAAAAATTAGGTTGCAGGATTTGTTTGTAAAAAGCAACCTTCTCTTTTCCAAACAAGGCTAGCCTCCTCAGTAGCCTAATTATGAGCTCCATTAGCCATGCTTTCCCTTTGCTGAGGTCACAATTAACTAGCGTGGCAGTCTAGAAAAAATTTAAAGGCTTAATGCATTTCTGTTTAATTTGTTTTAGCTCTGCAAATGAAAATTATTGTGAAAAAATAATAGCTATAGATTCATAACTACTATGCAAGATGAATATCACATGAGAGCTATTGTAGCATCAGAAACAGAATTATGGTTGTTGTCAACAGTTACTAAGAAAATAAAGCTAGAATTAATGGGAGTTGATTGATTAAGACAACAATTAGGGGATAGGAAGAAAGACGGCCAACTAGAGGCAGCTTTCCAGAAGCTCCTGTCCATAGAAAGAAATACTGGACAGAAGGGAACTCAGTGAAGCTGAAGGTGGGGAGCTGAGCTAAGAAAGAAGATAGACTAGTGCACATCATCTCTGCTGAGGCAAGCTGCAACACCAAGAAAGAAGATCCAAGAAAACAAATTCCAGGTACAAAGCCCATTGCTAAGAGGATGAGTGACCCCTCCTCTAAGTGGGAGTCTCACTGTGGAAAACAAAAAACCTTTCATTTTATCCCAAAGGAGAGAGCAACTGAACATCGGGCCTCCTTCTCCACTTGTGATCCTAGGCGTCATCCTGCCCAGTACAAAATTGAACCAATATTTTCCCTGCAATTCTGAACTCCAAGTCCAATCTTCCTCCTCACCTGGTGGTCTAAACATCTGCCCCTGCAGAACCCAGAGTGTTTTGCAGTTCCCTGAGAGACCTGGGAATTCTGTGGGCTTTTAGACAGTAGCACAGAAACAGTGAGACAAATGGAAACAGAGGAGCACAGGAGAGAGGGATGCATAGGAGAAAGATATTTCAGGATGGTAGCTGGTGGGCAGAGGCATTGGTTCCCCTGCTCTGACTTTGGCAGGTAATCTTTTCTGACTCAGTTGCTTACTAGAGGGAACCAGGCTCCATCCCCTTGGGTTTGCAGGATGAAACTGCCTATGGATTTCTACTATCAGACCACCGGAGACCCTTGAATTCTCCCTGTTGAGCAGCAATTGTACTTCCTGGCACAATCTGATTAGAACTCTCGACCTGGGCTGTCCACCTGGGGACCCTCTGAGGTTGAGCAGCAGTTGTTTTGTAGTGGGGAAGGACTGATTCTCTTCCTCTAACTTTCACTGGTTGGGGGCAGGGTGCTGTAGTTGCTTGTATCTCTCCCAGATGAGATTTCAGCCTAATACTACAACTCATTAGTAATTGGTAGAGGCTGGCTGACTTCAAGACAGAGCCAGTTTGTAACATCTCACCAAGCAGGTCCTCAGAGTCTCTGGCTGCAGCTCTTGAAAGGGAATTTTATAAGACTATAGGGGAAACACCACAATCAGAACCCCAGCTCATTGGTAAAGGACTGGTTAAGTCCACTTCCTGGGGCCCCCAATATAATATTACCCTACCAGTTTTAATTTCCACATTGTGGAAAATGCTCATCTGGCAGAAATAGCAGAAGAACACTGGCAACATGATTAATCAGAGTAGATCAACTCCCCCAAGGAATGACAAAGGAAATACAACAGAATATGACATTCATAAATAAATGGCTGAATTGTCAGAAATAGAATTAAGAATATGGATGGCAAATAGAATGACTGGAATGGAGGAAAAGATGGAAATAGAAATCCAAAGAGTAGTTCTGAAGTTGTCTCAAGAAATTAATTCAAGGCTCGGCACCTGTGGCTCAATGGGCTAAGGCGCCAGCCACGTACACCTGAGCTGGCGGGTTCGAATCCAGCCCGGACCCACCAAACAACAATGGTGACTGCAACCAAAAAATGGCCGGGCATTGTGGAAGGCACCTGTAGTCCCAGCTACTTGGGAGGTGGAGGCAGGAGACTCGCTTGAGCCCAGGAATTGGAGGTTGCTGTGAGCTGTGATGCCACAGCACTCTACCCAGGGTGACAGCTTGAGGCTCTGTCTCAAAAAAAAATAAAATAAAATAAATAAAAAAGAAATTAATTCAAAGGCAAAGTCATCAAGAATATGGACATAATGGAAAAGATATAGCAGAGCTCAAGGAAGTGAAAAAGTTATTCAAGGAGCTTCAAAATACACTAGAATCCCTCAGTAACAGAGTTGAGCAGGCAGAAGAAAGGATCTTAGAAACTGAAGACCAGGCATTTGAATGATCCCAAGCATTTAAAGACGTAGAAAAATGGAAAACAAGAATAGAACATTCCCTGAGAGAGTTGAGGGATCATTCCAAAACATCAAACATCCGACTTATAGGAATTTCTGAAGAAGGAGAAGATGGTCCTAAAGTCACAGATGCTCTACTCCAAGATACTATGAAGGAGAATTTCCTAAGCATTGCAAGAGATGCAGAAATTCAGATAGCAGATAGTTTCAGAACCCCAGCAAGACTCAATCCAAGTAATGCATCTCCTAGACACATTGTAATTAAATTTGCCAAAGTTAATATGAAGGACAAAATCCTGAAAGCAGCCAGATGTAACAAAATCATTACCTACAAAGGTAAAAATATTTGAATGACTGAAGATATTTCAGCCAAAACTTTTCAAAGTAAAAGAGGATGGTCATTGGCCTGAATCTTCTAAAACAAAACAACTTTCAGCCCACTATCTTGTATCCAGCTAAACGGGGTTTCATTTGTGATGAAGAAAACAACTACTTTACTGACATTCACATGTTGAGAAAATTTCCCATAACTAAACCAGCTCTCTAGGAAATAGTCAGACCCATTTACCACAATGACCAGCACAATGGTCTACCACCAAAGTAAACTCACCCAGTATTTATTGAACAAAACCTAACTTCCACAATGGTGAAAGGATTAAAAATATGTACTGGCCTTTTGAAAAACATGACAGCTAAAATCCTACCATACCTATCACATCTCTCAATTAATGTGAATATCTTAAATTGGCCTCTAAAGAAGCACAGGTTGGCTGACTGGATAAAAAAGCTCAGACTAGGTTTCTATTGCCTACAAGAGACTCATCTTCTCTGACAGAATAAAAGACTCAGGATGAAGAGATGGACAGCTATAATACAGAAAAATGGAAATAAAAAGCACAAGTTGCAAACTTATTTGCAGATACATTGGATTTAAACCAATAAAGATAAGGAAAGACAAGGATGGACACTACATATTTGTCAAGGGAAACACTCAACTTGAAGAAATTTCAACAATTAACATTTACATGCCCTACCTGAATGCTCAATTCATAAAGCAAACCCTAATGAATATAAACAATTTGATATCTTCCTACACTATAATAGTTGGAGATTTTATCACCTCTTTGTCAGTTCTGGATAGACCCTCCAAGAAGAAACTAAACAAATGAATAATGGACTTAAACTTGACCCTAGAAAAAATGGACTTAACAGACATCTACAGAACATCTTATCTGAATAAAACCAAATGCAAATTATTCTCATTAGCCCATGGATCATCCTCAAAAATTGATCATATCTTAGGACACAGGTCTAACCTCAACAAATTTGAAAAAATAAAAATAATTCCTTGTATCTTCTCTGATCATCACAGAATAAAAGTTGTACTCTACATCAACAGAAATATTCATACTCAAACAAAATAATGGAAACTAAATAACCTTAGGCTGAATGATAGCAGGGTCAAGAAAAGATTAAGAAGAAAATTATCATATTTTTAGAATAAGATGATAAGGAAAACACAAATTATCAAAACCTGTAGGTTACTGTGCAGGCAGTTGTAAGAGGGAAATTTATAGGAATAGTTGCCTTCATCAAGAAAACAGAAGACAAAGTCAACAACCTAATGGATGATTTCAAACAACTGGAAAGGAAGAACAACCCAACCCAAAACCGAGTGAAGAAAAGAAATAACAAAAATTAGGGCAGAATGAAATTACATAGAAAACAAAAAAATCATTCAGAAGATCAACAAAACAAAAAGTTGGTTCTTTGAAAAGATTAATAAAATTGATAAACCTTTGGCTACTCTGAGTAGAAACAGAAAAGTGAAATCACTAATAACATCAATCAGAAATGATAAAGGAGAAATAACAACTGATACCACAGAAATTCAAAAAATCCCCAATGATTACTACAAAAAACTATATTCTCACAAATATGAAAATCTCAAGGAAATGGACGAATACCTGGAAGTTCGTCACCTTCCTAAGCTCAAGAAGAAAGAATTAGAAATTTTGAATAGACCTATATTAAGCAGGGAAATAGCATCAACTATACAAAATCTCCCAGATAAAAAAAGTCTGGGACCAAATGGCTTCACATCAGAATTCTACAAAACCTTCAAAGAGGAACTAGTACCTATATTACACAAACTTATCTAAAACACACATAGAAAAAGAAGGAATCCTTCCCAATACGTTCTATGAAGCAAATATCTCTAAACCAGGAAAGGACCTGACAAAGAAAGAAAACTACAGAGCAATGTCATTAATGAATTTATTGATGCAAAAATATTCACTAAGATCCTAGCAAACAGAATTCAATGACACATCATAAAAATTATACACCACGATCAAGATAGTTTTACCCCAAGGTTACAAGGTTGGTTATTAAAACTATAAATATAATACAACACATAAATAAAATAAAAAAACAAAGATCATATGATTCTATCAATTGATGCAGAAAAACCTTGTGGTCATATCCAGCATCCTTTCATAATGAAAACAATTAAGAAAATAGGCTTAGATGGGACATTTCTTAAACTGATAGAGGCCATCTACAGCAAACCCACAGCCAATATCATATTGAATCGAATAAAATTGAAAACATTTCCACTTAGATATGAAGCTAGAAAATGATGCCCATTGTCACCACTGCTTTTCAACATAGTAATGGATGTCCTAGCCAATGCAATCAAGCAAGAGAAGGGAATCAAGGGTATTCAAATGGGGTCAGAGGAGATCAAACTCTGACTCTTCATGGATAACATGATCTTATACTTGGAAAAACACAGGGACTCAACTACAAAGCTCTTAAAAGTGATCAAAGAATATAGCAGTGTCTTAGGATAGAAAATTAATACTTACAAATCAATAGCTTTCATATATACTAATAATAGTAAAGCTGAAATATGGTCAAGGATTTTATTCCATTTACAGTAGTGCCAGAGAAGATGAAATACCTGGGAATTTATCTAACAAAGGACATGAAAGATCTCTATAATGAGAGTTATGAAACTCTGAGAAAATAAATAGCTGAAAACGTTAACAAATGGAAAAACATATCATGCTCATGGCTGGGAAGAATCAACTTTGTTAAAATGTTCATATTACCCAAAGAAATCCACAGATTTAATGTAATCCCTATCAAAGCACCAATGTCATACTTTAAAAAAATTGAAAAAATAGTACTTTGTTTTATATGGAATCAGAAAAAAACCCAAATAGCCAATACATTAATTAGAAATAAAAACAAATCTGAAGGCATCATGTTACCAGACTTTAGATTATACTACAAGTCTAGTGATCAAAACAGTATAGACAGTACTGACATAAAAATAGCTATGTAGATATATGGAACAGAATAGAGAATCTAGAGATGAACCAGCCACACACCAACATTTGATCTGTGACAAGCCTAACAAAAACATACACTGAGGAATATAGTCCCTATTGAATAAATGGTGCTGGGAGAACTGACTATGACCTATAGAAGACTGAAACTGGACCCTTACCTTTCACCACTAACAAAAACCGATTCTCACTGGATAAAAGATTCAAATTTAAGACACAAAACTATAAAATACTAGAAGCGAGTGAAGGGAAACTGCTTGAAGATATTGGCCTGGGAAAATATCTTATGAGGAGGACTACCCTGGGGAATTGAAGCAACACCAAAAATATATTACTGGGATTTGATCAAGCTAAAAAGCTTTCGTACAGCTAAGAGCACTGCAAGTAAAGCAGACAGAAGATTTTTGCAGGTTATAATTTCAACAAAGGAGGGGAGGAGCCAAGATGGCGTTCTGTAGCCAGCTTTCCGCAGAGGTTCCCATCCAAAAGGAGCGTTAAATGACAGAAACTCAGCAAGAAAGCCGATGGTTTGGATCTGAGCCAAAAGAAAAGGTCGAAGAGCACACATCAACCCTGCAGGGGAGACCTGAGACCCTGAGGACACAAACAAAAAGGTACAGAGCACATCACCAAGCGGACGGGAGTCCCCTCCCACATAAAGGAGGTTCACAGTATAAGCCATACCTCCATACAAACAAGCCAGCAGAGTCCGGATGTCTTCCCATAATAGCCCATGGAAGAGACCTTCTAAAAACCAGACCTCCTTCCCCATCTAGGGTGCCGCGGCGCTCTCCAGCCAGGCATAAAACTGTATATACTCTCTACCTGCAAGTCGGAGTTCCTGGTGTTCCCCTCCACTCTCA
>CAUYRH010111924.1:0-10680 GCA_963574655.1 Perodicticus potto
CATATACAATCAGAAACATTTTGATCGTACTGTGAGAGATAGCCCTCATAGCATTTTCTTAATCACTATATAAAGACATTGATACTCTACATTTGATAAGTTTCACCAGTACCCTACTAAGATGCACCGTAGGTGTGAGACCTTTTTTAAATTAGTTCTTTCCTACAGGTTTCCCCTGAGTCAGGCATGAGTTTCAGCCCTGCATTCCTGAGGGGAGCCTTTATGGAATGATAAGTGACTTCATTCTTCTTAGTTGAGTTTATCACACTCTTCCTCAAACAGCCTGCCAAGTTATTTGTGCCTTACTAGTAGATCCTTGTGAACAGAGATAGCCCTCATCTTGCTCAGGAAATACTATTTACACCATTTACTAATATTTTCAGGAAAATTTACATCTCATAATATGTACAGTTGCACTGTGAGAACCGTGCGATGGAAGCAGAGAGCGTATTTTATCCCCACCTGAGAAACAGTCTAAGGTAAATGCTAAGGTGTTCTAACGCTGCCATGGCTGAGGGGAAGAACTAGGTGAGACACTTCCCTCAATTCAGTATTTTTACCTTTCCTAAGACTATTCAGAATGTTTATTCACATCTTAGAGATGCTTGTACTAATACAAAGAAATAAATGCTCTTCATAATAATACAATTCCACAGAAAACAAAAGAAAAATAAAAGGGGAAAGAAGTCATTTGTAAAGAAGATCAACTGTGCTTCTTTGCTTTTTGTTCCTGAATGATTTCTAAGATTAAATTACTCAACTGGGTAGACTGATTTAAAACGTGCAAGGCATCACCCAACACTAATAATCCCAGACAAAACAGGAACCCATAAAAGTGCTTGGCTCAAGCTGCCTTCCCCTCAGTTTCTCACCCTTAATTCAGTGGCAGGCAGAATGACCTATGTCAAATATTAACAAAACACTTTGAATTTTACAAAGTACTTTGTCAAATCACCTCACTCACGCCAAACTGTAGCATCCTCCAGATACACGTGCCAGATTTATCTTAAGAGTCCAGAATGTCTGAAGAATAGCGACAATCTGCTCAGCATTTCTTTAGCGGTAGGAAACTGTAAAATTCCATAGACACACTATACAATGTGGCTCTTATTTAGAAAAGGAAGACGAACCAAAGGCATGAGACAATATATTATTTGTTTTTGTGTGTCTTACACTCAAATTACTTGACTTCAGGCTACAAGAAGCAAAAAGAGATAACCCCATATGTAGCTCCTCCTAAACTTCAAAACTCTGTTAGGGATTTAAAGACAGATGTAGGATGTCTGCTGGCTTTGATAAGAAACTGTAAAAGAAAGGACAGAGCCTTAGGAAGTGGAAAGATACACATAAGTGAAATTATTACTCAACCTAGTAAAATTACGATAAAGAACAGTTGCACCATTGGGTGAGGAGAAAGTTAGCTAAAATTTTAAATACAGGGTATATTTATTTGTCATAGCAGTGATCTAAATTTTAATAACAGAGCAAGTAGATACCCTAACTTTTAAGATTTTTATCAAATTTAAAGTTATAAACCTAATTTTATTGACTTTACTTGTTAATAATCATAGTAATAATAAATCATATATTAGAAAAGTTATACAAATTTTACTCGAGGCTTTCTTTTATTAAAAAGAAACATCTTTAAGCAATTAAAAAATATATTTCACTCCAAGGATGAGGCCAAGTATATACTTCAAAGCCTGTTTCTCTTTAATAGGTAACTCAGGGTGGCACCCGTGGAGTAGGGTGCTGGCCCTATATGCCAGAGGTGGTGGGTTCAAACCCAACCCCGGCCAAAAAAAAAAAAAACTGCAAAAAATAATAATAATAAACTAGATAACTCAAATCTAATTGTCACGAGTTCTTGAAATTCCTTCCCAACTTATTCACTAATTCACTAAGCATATTTAATGAGTGAGTGACCACTATGAACCAGGGACAGTAATCTTGATACAAAGATGAAACAAACATGTCCCTCCCATACTTTCCATTTTTACACATAGAGCTGCCACACTTTACTCTTTACTGGTAAGTTAAGTAGAGCTGAAAGCGGCAGAAGATATTTATTCACAGAGTTTATGTAAACTATTTAAAGCTACAGCAGTTTTCTTGCAGGCATCTCATCTCTGTAACTCTTGACTTATAAAATAAAGTCAAGACTTTGCTGTTCCCTGTATGCTGTATTTGTGTAGACAGTAAATAACTCATATTTCTAAAACCAATTTAACCGTAACCTTTGGAATTTTCTCCTTTATTTGATGATATTAGGATCATTATACATGATTTTTCTTTTGATTGCAGGGTAATTTGCTTGCATTGCTTTCTTTATAATAAATAAGATATACTTTTATAACTTCTTTGAACTTTGCAAATATGAAAATTTTTATAAACATGAGATTTATGTACCAATATTTCCTTGAGAGCAAAACAAATGCTATACATGTAATTAAATATAGATACCTCTAAAATATAGATTTAATTGTAATTTTTAAAATATAACTTTAATACATAATTTTTAAGTTATATTAAGCTTTTAAGAACAAGTTATCTACATTGATTAATCTAGCTGATTTTCCAGAATTTAAACTAATTTTTTCATTTAACTTAAATATTAAATCAATTTCTCTATTAAAATTATATAAAATCACATTCCAACTGAAAGTCTCAAAAAATTGACCTAAGTACCAGATTATTAGTTAACATGGAAATATATTTTCATATTAATGTATCCTAACTGTGTGTATTTAATTTAAAAGTTTTAAACCTGATAAGAATCCCAAGAAAAGGAGATTTGAGTATTGTAATTATTTTAACTTTATTTTTTTAAGCATATATGTAAATATACAAATAATGGACTTTTCAATAGGAAGAGCTCTGGTTTAGTGAGACCAATAAAAGGTATATTTTATCACTTTACTTACATTTTCCTGATGGGTTCATTTTTTTAAAAACTGTCAGAAAAAAAATTGGCATATTTGGTTTGGAATAGCATAGCCTACCAAAGGTATCAACAGATGATTCTGGAAGCAAGGGAATGGATCACAGTCATAAACTAAAGTCTCAGGATAGCAGGAAATGTTTTCATATTGAAGTTTGTGTCTATGGAATAAATCTTCGAAATCAATTGCATGGAAGAGATACTCCCTAGGTTGAGCCCATTTTTTCTCAGGAGCCAAAATTTACCCACTCACACCTGGGCCAAAAGGACCTCTGGTTTCTGGTCCCATGAAGTTCCAAAGAGTTTAGGCTTCTCACCTTCACACATCAAGGATGCATTAATGCTGGTGTCTGAACTAGGAATGTGTCTATTGTTGCTGACCTCTTTTCCTTGTGGAAAAAGAAAATTAGGAAAGGATTGTCTGAGATCATTTATGTGAACTTAATTTTCTCAAAATATTCACATGCTTCTTCTCCTCCCTTTAACCCACCTAGGATAGACAGAGAACCCTGAGGTCAAAGGAATCTAACATATATAAAATCAGACTGATAATCTGTCAATTGTCATGAACTTCAGCTTTCTTTTTGTACGGTTGATAGAATTTGTGAGCATATTACTCGATTTCAGTAGAAAATATGTTTCTGAAATATAAGCTATGCCCATATACTTTGAGTGAGGAGTTAGTTTAAAACAAAGTCATAGGTAAGGAAGGTAGCTGTTTCTGTTAGTTTTGTAGTAAAAGCTTCAACCATACTCTCATATTAATCTGAAATTTTAAAGTGTTCGTACCCCATGTGGATTCTAACCATACTACACCCCACCCCACGTAAGAAGAAACTTAATAAGCCACACGTATAGGCTGAATGTGAATATGAGTCATTCCCTTTAATGGTTGACCCAGACTTCAGGCATTAAACAAAGCTGTTATGGTGACAAGGAGGGTGGTTATGCATGAGATCAGAAAACTACTGCTACTAACAAATGTCCAATTTGCCAGCAATAGTGTCCAAACATCATACTGTAAAGGAACTAGTTAGCTACCTGGTAACTAATCAATTTAATTGTGGCCTTTGAATCACCCCTAACAAATTGCCTCCAATCAAGGTGCTAGTTTTACATCTTAAAACAGTGAGATCCCATTCAAAGGCAATAATCCTAACGGAAGAGTCAAATGCCTTTTCAGAACTTAGCTGCACTACCAATGTGCAGACAAGACTGACCATGTTGGGATGCTAACTTGCTAGATGTGATACTTTCTCTGAATCAATATATGGTTCTGTTTCTTCAAAAATACACAGATTTTTGTAAGAAGGAGAAGAGGTGCACACGAGATCCTATAATTATATTTGATGATCTTCTTATAAATTATTTGATTTTGAGCTCAGGAATTTCCTTTTTTATAAATGCTAGTATCCAAGGAAGCTTGTGCCTACCAGTAAACACAATAAAGTTTTCTCTCAATTAGAAAAAGAGGCTGCATTTTGATAATTTTTATTTCATCCTATCTCTAAGAGCTAAAAATTGCAACTTTATTATTGGTCGGCCACATTGACCTTGACTATCAAGTGCAAATAGAATTTCTGCTAAATAAGAGGCTAGTAGTGTTAGGATAGAACCTGGGGGGGGGGGGTGTTTCTATAAAATAATGAAAATCACTGCGAATGCTTCAAATCTTTATAGAAGGAGCTACTAAATCTTATAAAAAGACAAAGGACTGGATCACATCACTAAGAAAAAAAACACAAATTCTGTCCAAATGCAAGAGGAGCATGAAAGAGGAGAGTCACCACATACACTTAGCATGGTCCATGGGTTCATAGAAACTGCAACACCAAACCAAATGACATACAACTAAACCAATTTTACCACAGGTTAATTGACATAAACAAGAGATAGTTTCTATGGCCTATTTCCGGCCACAAATATATCACATAACTTCTAAATAAAGACCAAACATTTCTAAAATTAAATATTAAAGTTAAATAAGCTGTTCATTTAAGAAAATTTAACAAAAATAAGTAAAATAATTATTTAACTCACATTTTGGCAAATCAGTGAATGACAGGAAGTCGTAATAGTGGTGGTTTAAATGAGGGAAGGAATGTTTGCAAAATGAAAATTGTCGAGTGTCTCCTATTGTCTAGTAATTCAAAAACAATTACCAAGATAGCAGGCACTTTCATACAACATTAATTATTGTCATGCACTTTTCTGCTTATTGCATCCTTTATGAATTTTGACTTTACAATCATTTGTGTACATTTATTCTTTTCCAACCCACTTATTCCATTTTAGGGTCCTAGGTATCTAGTGCTGTCTATGAAGGCAAAAATCGACCCTGGCCTGGATGCCATTCTACTGCAGGGCTCTGGCGCTCGCTCTCTCTCTCTCTCTCTCTCTTTCTCTCTCTCTCTCTCACACACACACACACACACACACACACGCACACACACTCATAATGGGACCACTTAGCCATGTCAGTGAACCTAACATGCACAGTTTTGGGAATGGGAGGAAACTGGAGTATTTGGACAAAAACCATGTTTGCAAGGAGACATGCAGACTCCACATGAACAGTAACCCTGGGAGGAATGGATTATTTTTTTTTCATTGACCTTATAACAAAATGACATTAAATAAAATGATGTTATTCAAAGACCTACTGTATTTGTGGAGAGGAGAACTCTAGACTCTCTCTAATTATAATTTCTCGCTTTCCAAATACCTATCTTGAAATGCATCTGTGTATACGTATGAGTATATACAGGTCCATGTGTATGAGTGTACACAGGTGTATGTATATGAGTGTACATGGGTGCATGTGTATGAGTGTACACAGGTGCAAGTGTATGAGTGTACACAGGTGCATGTGTATGTGTGTACACGAGTGCAAGTGTATGAGTGTACACAGGTGCAAGTGTATGAGTGTACATGGGTGCATGTGTCTGAGTGTACACAGGTGCATGTGTACAAGTATACACAGGTGCATGTGTATGAGTGTATACAGGTGCATGTGTATGAGTGTACACGGGTGCGTGTGTATGAGTGTACGTGGAAGCATATGTATGAGTGTATGTGGGTGCATGTGTATGAGTATAAACTGGTGCATGTGTACGAGTGTATACGGGTGCAAGTGTATGAGTGTACATGGGTGCATATGTATAAGTGTATACAGGTGCATGTGTATGAGTGTACATGGGTGCATGTGTATGAGTGTATATGGGTGCATGCACTCTCATTCTCTTTTTTCTTTCCTGTTTATGTCGTTATACAGCAAGTAAACTGAATGGTAAAATTAACATGTACTTCAGAAAACACTGATTTATACTGAAGAAATTTGAAAACAAAACACATGAGGAGGTTTTGGGTTTCTGTGTCATTTTGTTTTTTAAGATGGGAGCAGTTCGAAACTGCTGCAAACAGCAAGGATTTCAGATGCAGGGAGGGGTGGCCTGGGCTGAGCAGCAGGTGCAGTGTCATGCCACCATTCCCCTTACCTTGGCCAGAGCACAGGACACAAGAACAATTTCAGGTAGTTGGTTCAGAGAGGCAGGATAGTGACCTGGTGACCGAAAACATACAAGAAGAAAAGGGTTCCCCCTGCAGATCCCGTGCTGCCCCTCCCCACAATAAGCCAGCAACAATACTAGAAGAAGAAGTAACCAGCCTAAGAATTAAAACTAAACATCTAAGAGCCCACAGAAAAGAAGGACAAAGCAATTGAGGAAATCAAAGCGAAAAGAGAGATGTACCCTTCTTCCCCAAAGGTAGAGATGACAGCAAAGGTAAACGGAAAGACCCGCAGCTATTATGTACCCCTGATAATTAAAACTAACATTTTAAAACACACATAATAGTACTTTGAAGATATTAATTCATATCCTCAGAAAAAACAAGAAACAATATTGCTTCCATAAAAAAGCATCATCTGAAGAATATAGATATTAAAACATAGTTATTCAATATAGTAACTTTATAATGGAAAACACTGGTAAGCTCTTCCCTGGCCAGGAGATCAGGGTAAACATTGCCAGTGGTAAAGAAATGTCTTAGCAGGTATTCCTTGATATGCTCTGATGAGGACACTTTACCCCTATAGCATTCTTTACGAAAATGATAGTTCTTGTCTAATGAGGAAAACGTTGTATTAAATGAGGGATATTCTACAGAATCTTGAATGAGCACTCATCAAAAGTGTCAACATCAGAAAAAACAAGTTTGATGGCTCAGCACCTGTGGCTCAACAGGCTAAGGTGCCAGTCACATACACCTGAGCTGGCGGGTTCGAATCCAGCCTGGGCCCACCAAACAACAATGATGGCTGCAACCAAAAGATGGCCGGGCGTTGTGGCAGATGCCTGTGGTCCCAGCTACTTGGGAGGCGGAGGCAGGAGACTTGCTTGAGCACAGGAACTGGAGGTGGCTGTGAGCTATGATGACAAGGCACTCTATCCAGGGGGAGAGCTTGAGGCTCTGTCTCCAAAAAAAAAAAAAAAGAAAAAAGAAGTTTGAGAAACGGTCACAGACCTGAGGGGACATTGTAGATGACTCTTAAAAGTAGGAAAAGACATCCATGCTCTCCCATAATAAGATATGCTAATGACTCTGAGATATCATTTTTCATCTGTCTAATTGTTAAAGACTTAAATTGATTCTATTTGTCCATTTATCTTGCTTTTTTCTGGCGGGTTACTCATACACCCATAATAAATGAAATGTCTTCTAACTGTTTCTTCCTCTCTGGTGGTTCTGTGAGTGTTTCTTTATCACCATGTCATTAAAACTTCATAAATGTATAAAATCTGGAAGCTGATGAGCATGTATAAGAACCATGAACATTATTAGATCAGAAAATACAAATCTCTTCTAGGAAGATTTCAATCAAAGGAAAGGAAAAACTTCTACAGTTCAATAAAATACAAAAAGTCAGGTGAATAATAAGCCAGCATACTCTCATAAATATTAATATTGAATCCTTTATTGAAGAAGACACAATCTAGTCATGTATTTAATCTAAAAAATGGATTGTTTGGAGGAAAAGCAACATAATTTGACAGAGACAAGTGAAAATTCATTCATGGACAAGAAAGATGGGAAGATTTGGTGCTCATTTGAATTGAAAAACCCAATTGAAAGAATCCTTATAAAATGAAAAACAGGATGGACATCTCTATTAGTACATTCCCACTATTTCAGGGGTTTTTTAGTAAATAAGTGTGTTCAGCATAAACTCTTGGTCAGCTTACTAGTTCCGTTTTTCTGGTACAGCCTCAATCGTGTTTGAGTTCAGCATAGTGCAATTGCATAATTGCTCCTCGCCATTCAAGTTTTATGCAAGAGTATCTGAGATGCGTATTTAATATACTGCTCTGTAGAAAAGAGAGACTCCTCCACATTATGTCAGAGAAAGTCAAATAGACCATTACTGGAAAAGGTTAGTCTTGCTCATCTGTTCTTTCACTTTGCAGCATCACTTAATTTTATACCAAAAGGTGCTCTTAAAACAGTTCTTTAATACTGTAACAAAGCCTAGTGTTGAAGTACACTGACTGTGAAGTCTAAGAGCTCAGATTACCTATTCCAACATCAACATTTATAAAATATCTAATCTCAAGTAAGGGACCTAAACTATTTAATTAGTAGCATTTATTTACTATACTCCGGGCACTGCTCATTCATGAACTCATGTAATCCTCCCAATAACTTTGTGAACTAAGTGTTCTTATCCTATATTATAGATGAGAAAACTAAAGCACAAAGAGGTTGGACAACTTCATCAAGGATACAGAGCTTATAAGTGTAGAGCCAGAATTCTAGCTGAAGCACACTGACTCTAGAGCCCATCACCTAAATCCAATAATATACTGATTCCTTGCCATAATATTTCCATACAGTGAAGGGTAAAGGAAATCAGCAAGCACATAGAAGGTACATAGTGAGCTCTCCATTGATGTAAATTATGCTTATCAGGTTAACACTTCAGTTTTGCTTCTTAGCACCAATATCAAATATTGATAATTCTGCATTTTTATTTAATGCTAAAAATGATGAATTGGGAATTGCTAATAATAAAGTTGGCCCTAAAAGCAATTCATACATGCACCTTGTTTAAACTACGTCCAATCAATTAAGTTCAATTAAATCTAAATAATTTAAATGGAAAACATAAGCCAAAGCATTGATTGGTTCTGTTTAACCAACTTTTTCCCTTTGGTATAATGTAGCAAGATCTCTTGTAGTTATCTCCAACTATTTGAAATTTGAGTCCATTCTAGAACTATTGCAACTTACAAGCAATGAAAGCATAAATTCTCCTCTAAAAATATTATTATGAAGTCTTTCCCAACTTGGTTTCAGTGATAGTTCAGAATTAGAAAGTTTATGTGATTCAAGCTTAGAGGTGACATAATTACAATAGGATGGTGCATTGGAAAACAAGTGTCATTGGAAGTACAAGAGGGAGCACTCTTGAGCTACATTGCCAAATTCCCTGGAGAAATCAAGCAACCCAGTAACCTCATGTAAGATAATTACAGCACTGGAGTCTCTGCCCAGAAGAGTTTTATTCCCACACTCACAGGGTGTGCCCTCTTGGAGCAAAATATGTATCAGCTAATGGCAGAAATAGTACCAGGAACCCCTTCCAGAAACATTTCCATGGTAGGAAGGAAGAGATGAAGGATGGAAGTGTTTTCCCAACCTCAAATTTAAACTCACAACTGAATTATGTAACTGCAACCAGATTATCAATACCATTTCAGAAATTAAAAGAAAGGCATTTCAAAATATTTTATATAATAGAAACTACCCAGAGTAATTAATTATTGTACCAGCAATATGTAAATAAAGCCTTATAGGGAAACAAGTTAATTATAGGTAAAAAGAAAGCTATGCAAAGGTTTTGAGTTATAGTTGTTTTGAACTAAAGTCATTAAACACAAGATTGAACTTTTAAATAGTTCTATGTCACTTACCAAAATGTAAAGATTCCAAATACTAAATTGGCTAGTTAATTTATGCAAAGATTACATAAAGCAAACAGAGATATGCAGTTCGTGAGGTAGAGAGACAGCAAATTTTGATTGGAATAGGAAATGAAGCAGAAATCAAGCCACTTGAATTCTGATCCCAGGTAAATCGCTCAAAAGCTACATCCGTAAACTGCAGAATATATATCTTTCTCCACTTTTTGGCTTTTAAAATGAACTGAGTAGTATCATATTATTTTAATGCAAAATCACATTCTATAAACAAATTACCATTTAATAGGAATGTTTGTTTTGAAGGCCTGGTTAAATAATTGTAAAACTAATAAGTGAATTTTGCAGGAGTGGTAATAGAAAGTCTAAGCTGTCCATTTATCACTCATGTTTGTTCTTATCAAATTTTTGCCATTCTATGTCACATCATTTAATGGAGTTGGAGAATTAAAGTAAACATGTCCAATCCCATCTCAGGATGGGCAAAAGATCTGAAGAGAAACTTCTCTAAAGAAGACAGGTGCACAGCCTACAGACACATGAAAAAATGCTCAATATCCTTAATCATCAGAGAAATGCAAATCAAAACTACCTTGAGATATCATCTAACGCCAGTAAGATTAGCCCACATGACGAAATCCCAAAACCAGAGATGGTGGAATGGATGTGGAGAAAAGGAAACACTTCTACATTGCTGGTGGGAATGCAAACTAATACATCCCTTTTGGAAAGACGTTTTGAGAACACTCAGAGATCTAA
>CAUYRH010111927.1:0-33951 GCA_963574655.1 Perodicticus potto
TTGTGGCGGGCGCCTGTAGTCCCAGCTACTTGGGAGGCGGAGGCAGGAGACTCGCTTGAGCCCAGGAATTGGAGGTTGCTGTGAGCTGTGATGCCACGGCACTCTATCCAGGTGACAGCTTGAGGCTCTGTCTCAAAAAAAAAAAAAAAAAGTTCTGCTCCCTCACGCCTGAGGGAAAATTTATGCCCGAGAGACAGAGAGTCTAAAAAATAAGTAATGAAAATATATAGTGTCAAATGGGGAAAAAACAAGTTCTATAAAGTGTCAGACAGGAAAGGGGATGAAGAAGATTGTTAGGGTAATGGGGAAAGTGAGAATGGCAATTTTCAGTAGGTGAGAGAAGGCCTGTAACATCAGAGGGAAGGCGGGGAGGAGACGGGCGTCTCCAGAGGAAGAGAGTGGAGACAGCAAATGCTGTTCTGCGTGACCACGACCCATGTCAACAAGTGGGAGGCTAAGAGAAGAGAAACTAGTGATCGCTTTTGTTCCCTTTTCAATTTTGTGTCAGATAGAAAGCTCTCAGGAGGTGTTAGAAGATAAGCGTCCTGATCTGATTTGTATTTTAAAAGAATCACTCTGTCTCCCATCTGTGGACAGCTGTGACCAGAGAACCATGCAAGGGAGCTGCAGAGGGAGCCGGGAGACAGAACACCAAGCTTTCCAGAGAGAGAAGCCTGGCCTTCCAGAAACAGGAACAGGACTAACAGTTCACATCGCGACTTAAATTCCCAGCTAATGAATGGCCATTACCGCTGTTGAGTCGTCCTCATGGACTGCTCGCCTGGATCAGTCTTTACTCCAATCTCTGGAGCCAGAAAGTCATGTGGGTCAGAGTAAGGCCCACATAGACGACACAAGCCAATATGTTCCCCAGACACTTTGGTGGGTTCGTTTGCCCTTTATCTAGGTAAGTGGCCACAATTCCTCCCTCCCTCCAAACAAATACTCCTAATCAACCAAGACATCCTTCTCAATGCCCTGGGCCACCTGCCTCGGCGGAGGGTGCCGGCCGGTGCTTCTCCCACTCTACATTACTCTCCGGGTCCTGATGAAGGAGCTGCGTGGCCCTGAAGGCAGCATTTCTAGCAGCTCCCAGCTGCCAATATTCCTGGTCCGCGGACAACACTCAGAGCATCCAGCCAACCATTTCCATTCCTGATATTTCAAATGAAAAGTTATCAGGGCACTTTGATTAGCCTCCCCTGTCCTCTTCCTTTATGATAAAGAACAAAAGCCAGGAGGCTCTCACCTTTATAATCCCAATTCTTATCGTTGTGCTTTTTCTATGGTAGGTCATTAGAAAATAATTGCTGAATTAATTAAATATATATGTCTCCTGAAGAATCCTAGTTGCAAGTTTTCCCTTTCCTTGGTCACATTCCCTACCTCCCCCCATCCCTAGCTCCCTGCTTTTCTAATAACGCAGAGAGGGGTTCCTATATGGTGATGATCAGTAAGTGTAATCGGCCCAAAGTCAGCCTTACTTCACACTGTATAGCCTCATTGTGAGAGAGAGAGGGCTGGGCTAAATGGTGTAATTCCAGGACCATTTTTTCATTGCAGAATTGTCCTCTCCACGCAGAGCTTCAATTCCAGTGATGCAATAATAAGACACTGCCGTGAATTCATTCATCTCCATTGCTGCTGTTAACTAGATAGTTTGGCTTTCTTTCTGAAAATGTCCCCCTACTTCTCCTGCTGCCTCCAGGGACTTCTTGTGCTTAAAATAGTTTATGAAAGCATTTGAGGCATGTGGCTGAATTGATGGGAAATGAAGGCGCTTTCCCGGCCTCATCTGCGGTCCCACTTGCTCTCTGCTCTCCCTTATTTAGCAGTCTTTATGCAGTTTGATTTGTACCAGGCTTCTGGCTATTCCTCTGTTTTTCCATGTGCACTGGCAAATTTTACAGGGTACGAGCTACAGAATTGCCTCCCGCTTTTATGAGCTCAGTCATAGCATTGTCGGGGCCAGGTGCTTTTCCCAGCTAACTTTTTTTGCTGTGGGTTTTAGATGTGGTTTCAATTTCTTCCCTAAGGCTTCAGAGGCAGGGTTTCTTCCAGCGCATTTAACTACCTCGTTATTGATCGTTTTCCCTGGAATATTTAATACCCTTTTCTAATGTCTATGAGCTTGAACCGTTTTTTTCAAATTTCTTTCCTTTTTTATGTATAAATAATCCCTTTGCCTTTAGATACAGAATCAAAATATATAAAGTCTGAAACTCTGCGTGTCTCAGAAAGGACAGCCGTCCACCCCAGATGCTGTTTCTCTGGGTCCCATCTGTAACTAGAGAGGCAAATCTCACAGGCTTTTTGGAAGAGCCTGGAAATGTCTTCTTCTTACACCTCAGTGGTGACTTTTTTTGTAATTGAGGTATGTGACTATACAGAACTTCCACATGGATTGTGACTTAAAAAAGAGGAAAGAAGCTTTGCTTTGACTAATTACCCCTTTTCAGGATGAAATATTAAAGAACCCCTTAGCCTGTTTTGAGCCAATAATTTTTTTAAATCTCCCTTATTGGATTTTAAAGGACAAGAAAATACTTCTGTGGATTTCAGAACTGAGAAGTCAGCTGTGGGCTGAATAGGACATTATCAGAACACCAGAGATCCAAAGTAATTGCTCAAATTTATGGTGATTTAATTTTATAAAATTAGAACACAAAACAAAACCAAAACTTTTAGTCCCCTAGAAATGACATTTATCTTACAACTTTATGAGAAATAATAGACTTAAAACAACAACAATAAAAAGAAATTATAGATTTTAACATCTCACCAAACATCTCTCTGGTATATTTTTTAAGGATATATTATATTATATATCATATTTTAGAATATATATAATATTTCTTTACTTTACTCACTTAGTCCAGATTGAGTACCCCCTGATCCTAAAATCCAAAATCTGAAATGCTCCAAAATCCAAAACATTTTAGGGCCAATTTTTTGGCAGCCAATATGACATTCAAAGGAAATGTTCACTGGAGTATTTTGCATTTTGGAGATTGATACTAGGAAAGTTCAGTCAGTAGGCATAATGCAAATATTCCAAATTAGAAAAAGTCCCAAACCTGAAATACTTCTGGTACTAGGCATGTCAGATAAGGGATACTCAATCTGCATATTCTATTTCATTTTGTTCTCTGGACCATAGATTTCTTTCTTTTTAGAGAAGATATATTTATGCATATGGTAGAGAGCCTGAAAATATTTTATTTAAAATTTCATAAACCTACAAACATAGTTCCACAGGAAAACCATTTCTTTTTTAGTTTAACTTGTAAAATTATGGTTGAGTTCTGTTTTCATTTCTTTTTATTTATTTTTTATATCTTTTTTATTTCAGATTGATATGAGGGTACAAATATTTAGGTAACTTGTTTTCATTTTTAAAGTAAAGTTCAAGTTGTAGTTGAGCCCTTCACCCAGGTCTGCTGAACACCCTCATATTGTGCCCATTAGATGAGATCTGCCAATCGCCGTCCCTCCTTCCCCTTCTTCTCCCCTCTCCCTCACAGATTATACTTATTTTTCTTTGTGTGGGCCTGTAGTTGTTTATATGTTGCTTTCATATTAAAAAAAGAAAACCTTATTTTAAAACAATTACATAAGGGTCATGAAAAAATTATAGCCATGGGAGGCGCCTGTGGTTCAAAGGAGTAGGGCGACTGCCCCATATGCTGGAGGTGGTGGGTTCAAACCCAGCCCCAGCCAAAAACTGCAAAAAAAGAAAAAAAAAAAAAGAAAAAAAAATTTTTTTTTAGCCATGAATAGAGATCTGGATTAAATAGAGATCTAGGTTAAAGACAGTAAATGAAAAATAGGTAGAAAAGCATAATCGTATGGGTAGAAACATTCATAATCAGATCTCCTAAAGATACATGTTGGAGTTTTTATTATTTATCATTTTTATAAGTGATTTGAAATGAGAAACTTAAAGGTAGATCTACAAGGTTAGAAAAAACACTAGGATCTTCCAGAGTAAAAAAAGAAAAAATCTCTGAATATGCAGATTCTGGTTCACTGGGTCCGAGGGGGGCCCAAGAACCCGCATTTATAACAAGCTCACAAATGACTCAGAGGCTGATTATCCCTGGACCACGCACTGCAGACAAGTCACCTAGAGCAATTGTTCCCAACACCAGCTACACATTAGAATCATTTGTAGAGAATTTAAAAATCCAAATTCCCAAGCCATAACCCAGAATTAAATCAGAATTTGGAGGGATGAGACATAGGCCTCACTATTTTTGTAAATCTTCCCAGGTGGTTACAATGTATAATCAAGGCTGAGAATCAGTTTCAGACTTTGAAGGAAAAAAGCCAGCTCAAAACACCTGGAAAGAGCTAGAACAATCTAAGGAAGTTTCGGAGTGGAAAAGTGCAACGTAATCCATTTACGGAAATGGATAGTCCCAACCACATTTGCAGGATGACGAGTTCTAAACTAAGAATTTTGACTTGGAAAAAGAATATGTACTTCAAAGCAACAATATGTGGCATGCTGTTTGCGAGAGCAGTAGAAATAAAAGATCAAAGATTATCATGTATTTGGATAAAGCCTTAAGTATCAGTATTAGCCTTCTAGATTACAACGGGTAATTGGGTAGTTACAAAGTAAGCAAATAAACTTTAGAAAGTCATGAAAAGATGGCTAAAGGATCCATAGAATACAGAAGATTCCATATCAACATAAAATGACAGAAATTAAAACTTTCAAGAGGATGTGATTGACATTTATATTATACACAGTATAAATAAATGCAACATGAACTTATTTACCAAATCCTATAATACTTAAACTGTGAACATGCCATTTCTTTAAAAAAAAATTTAAAAAAAAAGTAATTGCAAAGCAAATACTATGAGGTATTGCTTTGACTCATTAGGTAATAAATACATATATTTCCAAGAGGAGTGTAGGCTGACAATACACAATAAAGGAATTTTTTTTTTTAATGAGTGATTTTGGAAATTGAAATGATATTGGCAACTTTACTTTTTTTTTTTTTTTTTTTGAGACAGAGTTTCGTTTAGTCACCCTGGGTAGAGTTCCATGGCATCACAGCTCACAGTAACCTCAAACTTCTAGACTCAAGCAATTCACTTGCCTCAGCCTCCCAAGTAGCTGGGACTACAGGTGCCCATCACAACACCCCTCTGTTCTTTAAAGACTCACTCTTGCTCAGGCTGGTCTTGAACTCGTGAGCTAAAGCAATCCACCCACCTCGGCTTCCCAGAGTGCTAGGAGTGCTAGCATCCCGCCCTGGCAACTTTACTTTCAGGCATTTTCATATACCTTCTCCCTGGAACTCTCTTTCCTTACTTTACTTCAGATATTTCTTGCTTTTTCTTCAGGACTTATTATACTATGTCATATCTTCTGATTTGGATTCCCAGACCACCCTCTCTCCCAAGCTGGGTTAGGCTGTCTCACAATATGCTCCTCAAACACTCTGTGTTTGCATCTGTTACAGCACTCACATAATGACATGTTCATTGTTCCTCTCTGCCACTAGGTCTTAGCCTTCTTGAGAGGACAGGAACCTCGTTGACCACTGAGACCTAGCCCTCAACAGAGCACCTGGAACAGAGTGGGTTCAATGAAGGGTTTTTGAATTCACCAATGATTTCAATAAATACTTCTCTGAATTCATTACAATGATTCCTCTACATAGAGACAGACACTGTGATGGGTAACTGGGCTACAGTGGGTGAAGAAACTAAACAAAATCCCATTCTCATGGGGATAAGAGGGAAAACAACAATACACAGCTAAGTAAATCAATTAGAAGTCATTGTATAAGAAGTGCTGGGCAGAGAGTCCAAACCTGATGCCATGATAGACCCTGACTGAGCGACTGCTTTAAACTGTGTGAGCATACACTCTAAAGGAGAACAGAAGGACAAAGATCTGCCCATGTGAAGATCTAGAACAGCTCCTATAAATTATCCTAGGTAGAAGGAAGCTCAGAGCTCAGTGAACAAAATTAGATGGCCTTGGGAGTAGTGGACAACTCTTAGGCTCAAGCGATTCTCTTGCCTCAGTCTCCCAAGTAGGTGGGACTACAGGCACCTGCCACAATGCCCAGCTATTTTTTTGATGTAGTTGTCATTGTTGTTTGGTGGGCCTGGGCCAGGTTTGAACCTGCCAGCCCCGCTTATGGGGCTGGCGCCCTAGCTGCTGAGCTACAGGTGTGTCTGATAAGGACAGTTATCCAAAATACATAAAAAATTCTTAAAACTCAACAATAATACAAATACAAAGAACTCTATTAAAAATGGGTCAAATATATTAACAGATACCTCGTCAAAGGAGATATACAGATGAAAAATAACTATATGAAAAGATGCTCTGCATCAAATGTCATCAAGGGAATGCAAATTTAAAAAACAGTGAGATACCTCTACACACCTATTAGAATGACCAATATCCACAACACCAACAACACCAAATGCTGACAAGAATGTATGGCAACAGGAACCTTTAGTCAATGCTGGTGGAAATGAAAAATGGTGAAGATGCCTCTAAAAAGCATTTTGAAGTTTCTTACAAAACTAAAACATGCCCTTTGCCATGAGATCAGGCAGTCACATTGGTGTTTATCCAATTAAATTAAAAGCTTATGTCCACACAAAAGCCTACACACAGATATTTATAGCATCTTTATTCATAACTGCCAAAACTTGAAAAGAAACAAAATATACTTCAGTAGGTGAATGCATAAATAAACTGTGGTACGTCCATACAATGGAAAAGAAATGAGCTATCAAGCCATGAACAGACATGGAGGAAATTTACATGCATGTTACCAAGCCAAATGAGCCAGTACGAAAAGGATATATTCTGTGCGATTCCAACTATAAGACATTGTGGAAAAGGCAGCACTATGGGGAGAGAAGAAAGGTCAGTGGTTGTCAAGGTCTGGGGTAGAGAGAGGTGAATAAGCAAAGCCCAATGATTTCAGGGCAGTGAAAATATCTGTATGATAATAATGCATATATGTCATTATATATTTGCCCAAACTCAAAGAATGTACAATGCAAAGAGGGAACTCTCTTGTAAACTACAGAGAATGAATGAGTATGAATGACGTCTCGACCAATTGTAATAAATCTGCTACTCTCATGGGGGATGTTAATAGTGGCAGAGGCTGTGCATCTGTTGGGCCATGGGTACATGGGAAATCTCTGTACTACTACTGAATTTTGTTGTGAACCTAAAACTATTCTAAAAAATACAGTATATTAATTTTTTACTTTTATGTAATTCAATACAAAAGGAATAAACTCTAAAAAGAAAAGGGGATATTTTTCTTCTTTTTTTCATATCAAATGAGGATTTATTTATAAACTACTGCACCAGGCTTAAGGGAACAGTCCTCTTGCGAGTGAGTGAGATGGGTGGGGTTTTCCTTTGGGAGTTGTCTCAAGATCACTCAGGGAGTGAGTTTCTCCTCAATATCGTTTCCCTGTGGAGACTCAGGCACTCCACATCTCTCTGGTCCAACTGTGAATCATTATTGCCATGACCCGCTATTACTCACTGGAGTAGCCTATATCTGTCAAGTAGGTCAAGGTGGAAAATATTGATAACCACTGCCTTAAGCCAGCAAAAAATACCAAAGTCTACTTTGGTATCTATTTTTTAAAGTTCAGAAAACCACTTGGAAAAATAGATTTAACTTTTATAAAAATACCAAAGCAATAAGAAGACTATGTTCTTAATTTTTATTTCACTTAGAGATAAAATATATTTTTAAAACTCATACCTACTTAAACTGTTCTCACGGTAAAAATGCACAGCAAAAGCTTAGTAAAGAATAAGTGAAATTGTGGGTGAGGGGCACACTTACATGTATAACTTCGACTCAGTCTGTACAGAAACAAAGTATGTAAACCAAGCCTGTTCACTCCGGGAACATTTTGCAATTAAAAAAAGAGGAGTAGGGGCGGTGCCTGTGGCTCAGCGAGTAGGGCGCCTGCCCCATATACTGAAGGTGGCAGGTTCAAACCCAGTCTCTGCCGAACTGCAAAACAAAAAAATAGCCGGGCATTGTGGCGGGCGCCTGTAGTCCCAGCTACTCGGGAGGCTGAGGCAAGAGAATCGCCTAAGCCCAGGAGTTGGAGGTTGCTGTGAGCTGTGTGACTCCACGGAACTCTACCCAGGGTGATAAAGTGAGACTCTGTCTCTACAAAAAAAAAAAAAAAAAAAGAGGAGTAAGTGAAAGAGAAACACTTTACCTCAAGGAAAAAGTCACAGCATAGGGTACTGGTTAAAACACACACCCACACCACCATGGATTTGAGGGCTCTTAGAGCTCAAATTGTGTTCCCATAAAGATATGTTGAAGTCTTAACCCCAGTACCTCAAAATGTGACCTCACTAGAAAATAGGGCTGTTGCAGGTATAATTAGTTAAGATGAGGTCCTGCTGGAGTAGAATGAACCCTTAGTCCAATATGACCATGAAGACAGACACACGGAGAGGACGGTCAGTTGCGGAGGAAGGCAGTGATGGGAGTGATGTGTCTCTAAGCCAAGGAGTAGCAGGGACCAGCTCAACACCCCTGGCGGTAAACGAAGCAAGGAAGGATTCTGTCCTTCAGGACCCAGAGGGAGTGTGGCCCTGCCAACCCCATGATTTTGTACTTCTAGCCTCCAGAACTATGAGACAGTAAGATTCTGCTGGGTTCAGCCATGTAGGTTGTGGCTGTTTGTTGCACCTGCCCTAGGAGACTGATACAGCCCAGCTCTGTCCCTTATTAGCTGTGTGCTCCTGAGAAACTCCTTTACTTCTTTATGCCTTAATCTTGTCCAATGTGAAATAGGGGTGACAGTGATGATATATTAAAGGATTGTGGTAATGATGAAAGGAATGAATATAGGTGCCCCTCAAAATATATGAGGGCTTGTTTCCAGGACTCACCTCAAATTTCAAATTCTGTGGATGCTCAAGTCTTTTAAGTGTGTAAAATGGTGCATGTGACCCATACACAATCTCCTATATATTTTCCAGGGGTGTCCAACCTATGGCCCACGGGCAGCATGCTGATTATTTGAGGACTATTTTCCTTATATATGGTGTTGGATATCATGAAAACAATGCACAAACCTTTTGTTTTGCTCATCAGCTATCTTCGGGGTTTGTGTATTTAATGTGTGACCTGAGGCAACTCTTATTCTTCCAATTTTTGTCAGAGAAAAGAAAAGTTTGGACATCCCTGCTTTAAATTATCTCTAGATTACTTACAATCGCTAAAAGAATGGAAGTGCTATGTAAATGTTGTAATACTGCTTTGTTTTTATTTGTATTCTTTTTATTGTTTTATTTTTCAAATATTTTGAATTGCAGTTGTAGCTGAGGATGTGGAACCCATGGATGTGAAGAACTGACTGTACATGTAATCGTTCAAAACATGTTAGATGCTTAGCAAAGTTGTTTATTATACTTGTTATTAATATGTAAAGGACCTACCACACTACTTGAGCCACAGATGACATTCAAAGAAGAGTTGTTTCCTTTCCATGACTATAACTTACTAATTATTATTAACTTTAAGATATGGTAACCTTTATAAAATAAGCAATTCTTGACTATGTCAGATAAATCTATCTTTTGATGTACAGCATTTTGCAAACTTTGAATCCTAAATTCATCTATGAAAAATGCCTCCAAAGCCTACATCTTACTCCCCAGTTCTTTGGTGTAGGCACATAGAATGTAAACTTACTTTGCTGTTAGACAAAGAAAGCTTTAATTACCTAAATTGCTTTTCATCTCTTTACCACCTCCAAATCACAATCATTTCACAATTTAAATAAATCCCTAGAAACCTGGGAATCCATGATTGGAACTTTTGAGTTCTTAATCCTTTGATGCAGTCATTTGGAAGATGATGGGATTCTTCACTTTTATAAATGTTGGCCTGATTTTGACCACACATTAATATTTATTAAGAGTTGTATGATCTTTCAAAAAGGTTACCTGCCTTTTGATAAATTTTAGAAAATAATTTCATGTTATGCATAATAGCAAGTCCTAGTATATTAACTTTATTATATGCATCTACTATTTCCTTCTCTAAGATTTATCTGCCATATTCATAAAGTATTTATTGAATTATGTTATATAGATAACTGTAGGGGGAAAGGGACAATAGAGAAATGTAAGAAATTTAATAATATGAGGAAGAACATGGTAGGAACAAATATATGAGTCATCAGCTTCTCTTGGGGCAATGAATAAAGACTTTGTTAGGGATATATATATATTTGATCAAACTCTTGCAGAATATAAATTTGAAAAACCTGAATGTTTCTTTTAACATTTATGTTTTCATAAAAATCCCACTGTTTTGCAGAAACTACAATAAAAATAACTAAAACTTTGATGATTCAAAGTAGATGAAAATTTGTCGTTGGCAAATCTAAAACCTTTGTTAGCATCCTGTTGTGAGCATTTGACTTCAGAGCCCCAATGCAAGGTCTGTTCCTTAGGAGAAGGGAGCTCCTGAGAGTAAACAGGAGTTGGGGGGAGAGGCAACCGCGCCTGCACCTGCCTGTGAAACCGAGGTGGCCACGGAAGAGTCTCTGACATCTCTTCACATATCACCTAAAAGAGTTATGAGATCCAAAAACGTGGAAAAGTTTATGATTACTTTAATTCTGGTGGTGTTTGAAAACTTAATGCAAAAGACACCATTTTAATACAGCCTTCCTTTCAGAGTCTAGCGAAACAAACCCCATACGAGAGATATCGGATTTGTTTTCTTTGGCAGAGAGGAGCTGTCTGGCCTTCTTTCATCTGAAACTCCTTACCGTCTTTGGAAGGAGAGCTGCTGAGATAATGACCAATTTCAGCATTCTCCAAGGGACCCAAAAGGAAGCAGGGACCATCCCTGAAAATATTGATGCTCTACAGGAAGCTCCAAGAGCCATTGCAAAACAGAGAGAGAAAGGAAAAAACATGTAAATATACTTTTATATATTTACTTATTTGCTGATATATTGATGTATTGACAAAGAAAAGGCCTTTAGATTGCAACATTAGACATCTGAAAATATCTAATATTAAGTATCATGGAGCCACAGAAAGCCACGAACCAGTTGCTTAAATTATAAATTTACAACTAACCACAGCACACCCTTAAGGAAAGCAGACAGTGCTTCTACAGTGCCTAAATATGACACAGGTAAAGCATTGTCATCCACTCATTAATGAATTAAGACAAACATATAGGTAATTAAATAAATAAAATCCTTCATATTACAGAGTCTTATAATATGAAAATCTTATTTTGGCTTGGCACCTGTAGCTCAGTGGCTTGGGCTCCAGTCACGTACACTGGAGCTGGCGGGTTCGTATCTAGCCCGGTCCGCCAAACGACAATGACAACTAAAACCAAAACATGGCCAGACATTGTGACAGGCATCTGTAATCCCAGCTGCTTGAGAGGCTGAGGCAAGAGAACTGCTTAAGCCTAGGAGTTTGAGGTTGCTGTGATCTATGATGGCCATAGCACTCTACCCAGGATGACAGCTTGAGACCCTGTCTCAAAAAAAAGAAAATCTTGTTTTGTCTACATAGATTTATCTAAATATATTGATTTGGGAGGGTTCAATTTTCAATTTCTTTTTTCTTTTGAAATTTTTTGGCTGCGGCCAGGTTTGAACCCTCCACCTCCAGTTTACGGGGCCGGCGCCCTACTCCTTTGAGCCACAGGTGCCGCCCTTCAATTTCATTTTTAATTAGGGTCAGATAGGAGACCTTAGAGAAACCGGGTATTAGACATATGTTTCAGACTGAACCCTCTGGCTAGAGGCCATGTGGCCTGGAAATCTGAACATAAGAACAGATGCTGTGGTATCACATCCAGGCTCTATTATTTTTCAACCAGGTGAGCCTGGTGGCCTTACCTGATTTCTCTGAACCTCAGTTTTCCTGTCTATAAAATGGAGTAAGCAAAATCTAATTCTTAGAGTACTGTTGAAGGGTAAAGCCCGTGGCACAGTATTTAATAAATGAGACCCATTATTTTTGCTGCATGGGCAAATAATTTTTGAACTTATTGACATAAGCATTGCTCACTTCCAGATGAAATTACTGCCTTTTTTTTCTCTTTGGTCTAAACAGACTTGAACAGGAAACAAAAGAACATGTTTCTGCTACTTTTCTAACAACCACTTAAAACCCTTAGGAAGACCTTGCAATTTTAGGCTTGAGCACTGGCATAAAGAAGGAAGGTTTTTTAAAATAGTGGAAATTACATAAAAAGCTAGCCCCTTCCCGCAGTCTCATAGGCTTTTGCAGATACTAATGATCCTGGGAATGAACACAAACTAGCACCTGGACTTGCTGTGTTTTGATCCAGCCCCCCTACATCACCGGCCATCACAAAGGCTGGGAGGGACACATAAGGTCACAGTAAACGTCTATGAGTGCCTCTTGGACGTAGTATTTTCTTTGGATGGGACATTAAACAGAGTTTGGTTCTCTATTCATTGGAGACATTGGAATGCTTTCACGGGTGAAGATTTTAAATAACCTTCCATATGGACTTTTGATGAGAAAACTAGGCAGTTCTGTCTTTAGACTGGTTTGAATAAAGTTCCCTGAAAAAGATACTGTCAAGACTAGGTTACTTCTGAAAGATGACGATGGTTAGCAAAAATGTAAGTTTCAAATAGCCAGAAAGAGGATATTAAATGTTCCCAAAGAAGAAATGATAAATGTTTTAGATGACAAATATGCTGATTACCCTGATCTGATCAGTAAAATTACATGGATCAAAGAATCATTATGTACTGCGTGAATATGTGAAGTTATTATTTGTCAATTAATAAAATAAAAATTTTTAAAAACTAATTCACTATTTATCATTCCTTCCAAACATATTACCCCATAAATGTTTTTCCGTGGTATATTTCTTGGCTTATTGTGCTGGCTTAGGCCTTATCCAAATGTTCTGTTCCTAGGCCTTGACCATAAGGAGCTGGGTGTACTTGACTATCTGCTCCTCTTTGATATCAAAGAACCAATGAAAAAGAAACCACCAGAGTAAACTAGAATAATGCTACAGACTTCAGGATCACAGCAAATATTGACTCATGACTTGCTCATACCAAGCTTGCAGTAAATACCAGATGTTTTACAAATTACATATAATCAAGGCATTGTGGGAATTTGTTGGGTTATAATGGTGAGCAAAAATTGACCAGCTGACCCAGCTTACACTCTGGAAAAGCAGAGAACCAAGCTTATCTCCAGAAAACTGGAGCATGCTCTTAGGTGTAATGTGTACCATACTTGGCTTTCATGACGCAATTCTTCATGATTGTGATGAATTTAGAGGAAACATGAAAAAATGACAATCCTCATTCACCCAACCTTATTCAAGCCAGGCCAACTTCTTCAGAGTATTCACATTTCAATGGAAAATATTTTTAAAATAGAACAATTTCTGATCACCATGGATTCTGATCTACGTAGACAGTCAAGAATAGCACAATTTTCCATTCCACTAGAAAAGGGGGACTTTGGCTCAACACTTATCAAAAGTCTTCTTTAATAATGTTTTATGTTCTTACCTCAAAAACTTCTCAGTAAACAAAACAAATAAGAAGCAGAATTAGTGATTCCACTGGCTTTTTTCCCAGACCAAGTACTCACAGCAAAATGAGATGTTTATATTTCTCAACATCTGCATTTCATTCACATCTTCTCCCAGGTAGAGAATTTGAGACAGGATAAAGGACCAGCTCTTCATCTACAGAACAAGGATGTCCTGGCTTGAATAGGCCAATGTCTTAGAAAGTCCATCCACTGATAGGAAAACCCTGAACCACACTTCATAGTGGCTGATAGTCTTAGAGCTTCCTGCTGCCCAGCAGGTTGTCCTGGATAACTCTTAAATTCTTTAGATTTGGTAATAAACAGTTGCCATTTTGGCTATTTCCTTTTGTAGACCCACAAACCATGGAATAACTGAATAGCTCCTTTCTTTTGATGGCCTTGCCTGAGGGCTGTTTTAGCACCTTATAAATCCTGTAATTGTATGGGGTAGGTTGGCAGTGTGCGGATTCGTCTGCTAAATCACAGTGAGAAGATCAGGAGAAAACCTGAAAAATAAAGCATTATAGAGGCATTAGAAGATTTATAGTGGGAGCAAATAACACTGGCACAACCCCAGCGAGGCCTTTAGTATTGGGAGAAAGACATGGCTGATCATTAAGTGTCTAAAGAGGAGAACTTGAAGTTAGATCCAGTTCTTTCTTCCTCTCTACATTTCTGGTGTCAGCAAGGATGGGATGAAATTCCAAAACAGGCATAGCTGTCAAGGATATTGACTAAGTTTATGCCTGTTTATATAGAGGTCCTATAAATGGACTTAGTACATGGTAGTGGGGGAAAACAGGCCTGGGAAACAGAGAACACTTAGCCATTGTAGTTTTTTGTTTTGTAAATGTGTGTGTTTTCCCTAGAGGGTCCTCTGTCAAATAAATGTACCTAAAAGCATTGCAGCATTCTGCCAATGTTTTATAAACTGCATTTTCGTGTCTCAACAAGATTATGAGGTTGGGAAGGTTGGGGTTTGCTAGGCTATACTATGCTGACTGCTGTGAAGAGGCCAATAGTGGATTAGAAATCCAAATTGTACCCTATTTTTAAAAATCTGTCCTATTCCATGGATAAGAAACTTCAGCTAACTTGTTTATAAATGCTTTGAGAATAGGGAAGTATAAAAAGACATATAAAGCATTTCCCATAATGGTATAAAATTCAAATGTTTTCTAGCAAGTTGAAACCAGTATAAAGCTTCAGTAATTAACAGATTAAGATCTATCGACAGACTCTTCACATCAGAAATTAAAAGGAAAATTACAGGTCTCTTAAGAAGTGAAGGCTTCTCATAAGGCAGTGGAAAGGAGTAACTGCACACCTTAACGGAAATTTTTTTTTGGCAAAATAAACAGTCCTAAATTATATGGAATGTGTAATTCTTTTGAACTCTCTGAGACTGAGAATCCTATAAAATAGAAGTTTAGGGTTTCTTAAGATGACTGCTAATAACTGAAAGAAATGTGTGGGACCTAACTGATCCATGTCAACTGTGTTGAAACTTATCCAAGGCTCGGCTCAGGATCCCACCTCCCCTCTGTCTCTACAGTCTCGGGCCTTCTAATATCCGATACGTTGCAGTGAAGCCCAAACTCAACATCCCATCTCTGAGCTCTTCACTGAGCTCCAAACTCGTATGCTCAGTTGCCAGCCTGACTTGTCCAATGTCTAATTCATCATGCATCTCAAAGCTAACTTGTCCAAAACAGGACTTTTGATTTTCAGCTTCACTATACACGTGTGTATGCATGTGCACCCACCCACACACACACACCCATGAATTAAATAAGAACAAAACTGGTCCTGTCACAGCTTTCTCCATCTCATTATAGTATAATATCACTTTCTTCCCAATTGCCCAGGACAAAACCTAGGAATTTCCCATAATTATTCTCTTTTTCTCACCACCCATATATAACCCTTCCACGAGATCTATTTGTTTTACCTCTGAAATATATGTGGAATACAAAATGCTTCCACCTTTCTTCCTTCCCATTGCTCCTACCCTATTCCAAAGCACCATTAACTCTCTTTAGCTCCCTAGAGGTTGTTCTGCTTCTATTCTTGTTCTCCGTGCAGGGAAAGGAGCCCACTGAAGGTGCTTGACCAGGGATATAGACACAGAATCATTGTCAAAATAAATTAGCAGTATGAGAGGACTCATAACAACTGAAAAGGCACAAGAAGAAGATGGACAATGGGCATCATGATTATTGCTAAGAAAGCCTATCAGTTTTGTTAAAATAAGGGAAGTTAACCAAACTAAGATGGACACTATGACATCCCCTTAACTCCAATGCAAATTGCCATACAGCTTTTGACTAGTTGGTGAAAATGATCAGTTCACAGACCTTGCAAACCCCATTTGAACACCTTGCCAAAGGAATAGATATCTATACATTTATTGGTTTAGCAAGCTAAATCGTCAGTCAACAAACCCTTGCTGAGAAAGTATCACTGAGAGGTTCGAGGGTAGAATTGGGGTGATGACCCACAAGTAGGAGAGAAAGCTAGTCTAGGGAATAAGGAGAGGTTTTTGAGGAGCAAAAGAGCAGAGTGGAGTCTGACCACAAGCCAGCTTGCTCTCATAGTTTCAAGAGGTTTTTATTAACCTTATCAGTATAGTTGGAATGCGGGAGAGGGTTGTTAAGTCAATCTCTTCTGCAGGAGGACTGATCTTTGCACCAAGGGCAAACCTTGGAGTTATTCCCTTCTGCAGAGGGGACCAGGGGCTTATCTCTAGTGCCAGCTGAGGGGAAAGTTACTGTTCTGTTGTTTCTCAAGAACACCAGCCTTGAATCATTCCATGAGTTGGGTGGAGGGGGGTGCTGTGATCATGTAGTTTGGTTTCTGGTCTACTTTCTCCTGCTAGCTGTCTCCCAAAATGGCTGTGCTCTTGTCAGGGTCATGAGGATTCCATCCTCACAACTTCCCACTTTCATTTTTAAGGAATGGGAACATTGAGGTCTTCTGGAACTGTTTCCAATTGAAGGTAGGCATCCACTTTTCAAGGGTTATAGTGGGAGTTGTTGAGTTTATGGATGTTCCAATGTTGGCCTGACTGGACTTCTTGTAGAAGGAGAATTTGAGTAATGTGTTGTTGGGGTAAGCTGCAGACTGTATTGTGAATAAACTAGGTCACTGTCTAGATGGGTCAGTTACTGGAATGTAGAACCTTGGTTGAAGGGTCTAAAATCACTTGAGTCAGTTCCTTAGTCTGGATGGATCCATTCTTGAAATGCAAGAACTAAAAGATATCTCTATAATTAGTCTAGGGTAAAGAAGTAAATGGAAGCAACAGTGATTATTTCTAATTTCTTTTAATCATACCCAGACACCATGGTCTACCCTTTTGTACTGAGATGAAAATCCTACATGAGCTCATAGCTTAGAGACAGAAATTCAAGGAAGTAATTACAATTCTGTGTGACAAGTGTCATGACAGTGGTAGGAACAAGAGTCAGTAGAGTAGGAATATCTAAGAAGTCTTCATGAGGAAGTGATGTTCAACTTGGGGGTGAAGGTCGAGCAGGGGTATCTAGTCTACGAGGAGGTGAAAGGGTAAAATCAGTCTTGCAAGACTAAAGAGGAGTAAGTATTCAAAAGAAAGGATATTTTTAAAGAATTTTTTTTCATGGTAAGGGTACTTCCAGCTTTGTGTTTCAGAGGAAAACAAGGCTTTCTTCTTGAATCTTCTAAAACTGTTTAGTCTCTCATCCTAGAACATGACATTTCAATTGCTCCCCAGCCAAGCACAGGTTGCATATTGATTTTCCCCGCCATATGCAAGGGACTAAGTGTCAAAAGACACATGATACAGCCTCTGCCCTAAATCAAAATATGGTTTTAATGAGCCATCTAGAGTAACAACACAAATGAGAAAAAAAAATCATCTTTCTCCATCAGAAGTAAAAATATCACAAAGTTTTAGAGGAAACTAGGTAATTTCTTAATCAAAATGTGTAATACAGTGAGTTAGAAAAGAAAAAAAATGACAGATAGCAACGTCTTTTTCCCCAAGATGAACACATGTTTTTATAGTAGATAAGACAATGTGAGTTAGTTGTGTAGCTCTATCCTGCTGTTTGCTTTCTCCAGTTACCAGGGAAGACTCCATGTTCTTAGATGGGGAGGACTGCAGGGAGCACCTAGGGAAGTTGGGTGCAGACTACTAGGGCCCTGGAATCCACAGACCACAATTTCACCTGGCGAAAGAGAAGTAAGCCCTCGAATCCATGTATCCTTATCCACGGTGATCAGCACAGACTCAGAACACAAGAGCTAGTGTTTGTTGGGCTCTCACTATACCATGGTATCATTACAAGCACTTTATTGACTTATTTATCCTCATAACAACCCTACAGGGTAAGCACTAATACACCATCCTCACAGCAAACATGAGGAAACCAACAGAGAAGGTTATTGACTTGCCCACGTGACCCCCTTTGTATTAATTTTCTGTGTCTGCTGTAACAAATTGCCACAAACTTGGGGGCTTAAAACAATGGAAAGGAAATTTATTGTCTCACAGTTCTGAAGACCAGAAGTTCAAGTGTCGTTAGGGCCACACTCCTTCAAAGGCACTATGGAAGGATCCTTCTTTCCCTCTCCCAGCTTCTGGTGGCTCCAAGGATTCTTTGTCTTGTGGCTGCGTCCTTCCACCTCTGCATCCATCTTTGCATGCTTTTCTGCTCTATCCGTGTCGTTGCCTCTTCTAACGGCAACTGTCATTCCATTTAGGGCCTGAATGATAGATATCCTTAACTCAATGATGCTGCAAAGAACATTTTGTTTCAAATAAAGTCACATTCACAGGGCTGGAGAATGAGGACATGGATACCTTTGGGGATGGAGGGAGGCTATCATTCAACCCACTACAATAGCTATCAAGGAATGGCTGGAATTCAAGACCAAGAGGTTTGATCCCGGGTCCTTGCTCTCCAAACCACCTCTGCTTTGCTAAGACCAAGGTATAGAAAGGGGGAAAATCAGGGAGAACTTCCCTGATGTTCTGCATTAGGTAAGATTGCTAACATTAACCTTGACAGTAGGAGTAGGAGACAGTACTGCAGTAATAATTGATATTTAACTTCTCACTAGTCCATGTTTAAAGGCACAATGGTACATCTTTTGCTCAGGATTGTAGAGTAAAATTTATGCCCACAACCACAGAAGGATGAAACATAGCCTAAAGTTTATTTTTCTTCTTTCCTTGAGAAACCAGGGAAATGTCACAAGATCAAAAGTCACTCCAGGTTTCCCAGGCAGTCCAAGTAGCTAAGTGATTTTGTCAATTCCAGTAAAGAACCTTCTCTAGGATTATGGAAAAAGAGCCTGTCAAGTTGGGGAGGAGTTTCAACTTCCTAAGGAAACTTGTTAATTAAGTAGGTTAAATTAACCTCTAGTCTGGCTGTTGAGGCCCTGTATTTTGCTTCATGACCTTGGATAAATGCCTTAGCTCTGAGGCCTCCATTTCTTTATCTGCAAAGTAAGATGGTTAAAATAAATAAGTCTGAGAGCTTATGATTTGCTTAAAATTTTTCTTCAGAAAGGTTTCTATGGCTTGCCATCTTCACTACTAGGCAATAAAATCTTAAAGAAACACTATTGCATTTAAAGATTCATTTTTCCACTGAGTTATAGCATATTCCACTTCATTTTTAGCAATAAACTTCAAAAAGAAATTTTTTCTAGAAATTCTCCACACAAACAAATGTGAAACTGATTTCGGATACATAAGTTTTACTCTGCACTAAAAGTTCACCATAGAAGAATTCCTTTATAAAATAATAACTTTAATACCTGCTGGGAAACTTCAACCCTAATTTAGATCCTAAATTACAAGATAGTTGGTAATGGTACAACTCATATCAAAAAATCATGGAGGTAGAAACTTCCACTTCTGGGAAGTCTGACTATGTCATTGGTAATTCAGTTATAAGTTGCTAAGTATTTGCATGGAAAATTGCAGAGGATTTTTGAAACTATATTAACACATGCAATTTCCCTCAGTTTTTCCCCAGCTCACTTATAAATATATCTTTTGATGAAAGGACACACCTTGAATACATCAGTACATTTGAATATTAACTTCTCATATTCAAAACTATTAATAATGATTTCACTAAAGCCAGGTTACTAGCTTTAGAAATGGTTTCTTATCCCTTCTCAGAGCTACTGGAAAGAAATGTTCTATGGAATGGTCATGATCATCACTCAGTCATGAACTCTACAACCACCACCATATTGTGGCCACTCCATATTAATATAGGGATTCGACAAAAGTGGTCAAAAACAGAAAATAGGAAACATTTAATCTGCAGATAACATATTGAGACTTAAATTCCCCCATTTTCTCTGAGTGTGTTTAGAACTTCAAAACTTGGCCAAAGAGATAAAAAAAAAAAAAAAAAAAACTTAGCCAAAGAGGAACAAGACAGCATAGGTCAGCAAGAACATGGAATATTTTTAATCATAGGAACCACTTCTGGACAAGTGTCTTCAATTTTAACACGAAAGGTTTCACTAGCTGAGTCTGCAAACACTCAAGGTTCCCAGCCATAAACAAATTTAATCATGAAAAATAGCTTCTTATTACCCAGGGGCCAGTTTTCCCACTCATCTCACAGGCAACATTTATAATTTAACCACCCTCTTTATTTTAATCTCTTATTTTGTCCAACGTCCCACCTGGATCATCTTGTGAACTTCCCTCATGGTAAATTAACCTCCCATAAATCCTTCACCATTCCTAACCCTTCATTATCCCCCCCCCAGAGGAAAGAGGTGGAGTTTTCTCCCTCCGTTCACTTCCTCACCAGTTTGCTGTCTAGTTCTATCATTCCCATTGGTGTCTGGAAAAGGAAAAAACAAAACAAAACAAAATATGTTATTGTAATCTACAAATTGGATCCATAACAAAACCACTACAGACTGATTGTTTTTTTCTTACAGAATATAATTTCCTGGGGTGAAATTTAGCTTTTCTTTTTTTTATGTCTGAAGCAACATTACAAGAATGGGTAGTTAGAAATTATGCCATAATACATAGCTTCATATAAATGTATTTTGGACTGTAATTTCCTGCCTTTGAGAAGTTAAAATCTCACTGAGAGAGAGAACAGTCACTTCTCAGCCTTTTGGCTAAGCCCAATGGAAAGACAGCACCCTGTATCCACAGTAGATGTGCGGCCATGTGTGCACCACAGCCGTGGTCCCCAATCCCTAGGCACGAGGGACTGCATTTATGGAAGGCAATTTTTCCACGGACCAGGGAAAGGAATTGATTTGGGGAAGATTCAAGTGCATTACATTTATCATGCACTTTGTTGCTATTATTATAACATTGTAATATGTAAGGGAATAATTATATGACTCTCCATCATGCAGAATCAGTGGGAGCCCTGAACTTGTTTTCCTGTGACTGGATGGTCCCATCTGAGGGTGATAGGAGAAACAGTGATCCCTGAAGTGTGTTTCTTTTTATTTTTATTTTTTTTTAATTAAATCATAGCTGTGTACATTAATGCACTCATGGGGTATAATGTGCTGGTTTCATATACAATCTGAAATATTTTCATCAAACTGGTTAACATAGCATTCATGGTATTTTCTTTGTTACTGTGTTAAGATATTTGTGTTCTGCAGTCAGCAAGTTTCACCTTTACCCTTCTAAGATGCACCGTAGGTGTGATCCCACCAATTACCCATCCTCCCCCCTCCCCTCCCCTCCTGTGCCCCTTTCCCCATATTCTTGTGCTATAATTGCTTTATAACCTTCATTTGAAAGCTATAAATTGGTTTCATAGTAGGGCTGAGTACATTGGATACTTTTTCTTCCATTCTTGAGATACTTTGCTAAGAAGAATATGTTCCAGCTCCATCCATGTAAACATGAAAGAGGTAAAGTCTTCATCTTTCTTTAAGGCTGCATAATATTCCGTGGTGTACATAGACCACAATTTATTAATCCGTTCGTGGGCTGATGGGCACTTGGGCTTCTTCCATGACTTAGCAATTATGAATTGGGTTGTTGAAGGTGTTTCTTATGTCTTCAGTTCCACCCCAGATCATCAGGCATTAGATTCTCAGAGGGAGCACAACCTAGATTCCGCGCGTGTGCAGTTTATAGTAGGGTTCTCACTCCTGTGATCCCCCAATGTGCTGATCTAACAGGAGGTGGAGCTCAGGCAGTGATGTGAGCCATGGGGAGCCACTGCAAAAGCAAACGAGGCTTCACTGGCTTGTCGCCCATCACTCACCTCTGGCTGGGCAGCCCGGAGAGAAGGGTGGTGAAGGGAATTGGGGACCACAACAGTAACGGACATGAGTTGAATGAGAGAAGAGCAGAGTGGGCCGGCATGGGTAGAGAAGCCTTCTTGCATGGGTAGAGATTCTTCCAGAATCTTGACTTGCCAAGTCCTGGGACTAAGTGAGAACAGCGGGAGCTGTCTACCTTCTGCCACCTTCTGTGCGACTTCTGCCACATTACCATAATAATTTGAGCCTCTGTTTCTCTATCTAAAAACTAGAGATGACAATGACAATGCCTTCAATTTAAAATCCAGGGAATACTCTTCAGTCATAGTATTTCTTTGGCATTGTCACACAATAGCTTCTACTTCCCCCTTGATTTTGGAGAGACCACTGATTTCTTCATTTTCTGGTTTTAAGATAGTGTTTTCTTTCCCTTGGAGATGGGGGTTCCCCTAAATTCTCTCTGTAACTCTCTCCTCTGCCTCTTCCCAGGGTAATCTCCTTCTTACACACAGATTTAATAACGTCGCTAGGGCTGTGGCTCCCAGATTCACGTTCGGGCTTCATCCTCTCTCTTCCACCTCATGTTTCTATGTACTTCTTACTAGACAGCTCCACTTGAGTTCTCCAAGCACCTCGACTCATTGTGTTCAAAAGTCAGTTCATCTTTTCGTCCACATCTCTTTCTCCTCCTATATTCCCTAGTTCTGTGAAGGGCACTACCATTGGTCCAATTGGTTACTTGTATTTAGGGTTCTCCAAGACCACCCTCAGGTTCGATGATTCTCTAACATGACTTACAGACCTCAGAAAGCCTGCTAGACTTAATTGCAATAGTTTATTGTAATGAGGGGATACCAATTAAAATCAGTAGTATAATAAACACACAAGGCAGAGACCAGGTTAGACCAGGCACAAGCTTCCAAATGTCCTCTCATAGTGGATTCTCAGACATCACTTGGTTCTCCTGGTGACAATATGTGACAACACACACCAAGTATTGCCAACCAGGGAGACTCCCCCAGCTTGGTATTCAAGGATTGTATTGGGGTTTGGTCACATGGACATGGCTCGCTGCCCTCATGGCTGACATTGGATGCTTACTGTCCATTCCCTCCAGGGGTCAGGCCGGTACTGTGTGGCCTAAGGCCTGCACCATAAATCACATTATTGGCATAAATGACCTGGCACGGCCCAACGTTTTTGATAAACAAAGCACCCTTCTTTATTTTGTTTTTCTTAATCCCATGACATAAGGTTTTCTCCCAAGAGATAGCCAGATTTTTCTTTGGAACACACAGGGTCTGGATGATTTACATCTGCCAAATTAATCTTTTCCTGCACACCCAAAGCCCAAAGTGTGCTCTTTTAAATAAACTTATCCCCATAGCTCAGGACTCACCCCCAATTGGTCTATAATTCCTGTTTATTCTAGGCTCAGATCTCCATAAATCCATTCTTATCTACAGGTCTTCTCTCCTTGCCTCAAACAAATCTGTTACCAAGATAGTTCATTTTTCATATAAGGGTCACTCAATTCAACTCTAGTTTTCCCTTTCCCAACTACTAGTGCCTTTGTTTTGGCCCCATCATGTCTTACGCTGCCTCAGCTCTGCAGCCTACCTATCTTCCTCCATACCGTTTTCAGGATGAGTCTTAGAAAATACAACTTTGGCCAGAGCATTCCGCTACTAAATTCTATGAAACAGGTGTCAGCAACTCCATGTTGTTCACACTCCTTAGCATAACCCTGACCCATATGACTACCAGCCACCTCTCCAGCCTGCTCCCTTCCCATGTCCTGGACTAACCAGAAGCCTGTGTCCAGACCTTTGCCTTGCATGTCCTGTTTCCTCTACCTGAATGTCTCTTTCCTCCTACAATCCACCAACATCCAGCCAACAAATCACACTAAATCCCACTTACCTCTGTGAGTCAGCGAAGGTGACAGTTCCTTTAAAATGTCTACTGAAGTTGAGTCATGTGTCCCTTTTCTATGCTTTGGAAACATTCAGTTCATGTCTCCATTGTTTCCATCTCCTCTTATTCCACTTGTCTATACATGTCATCTCTCTGGCTGGACTAAAAAAACCTCCAAAGCAACGTCTATTTTTCAAGTTTCCATCCCTGAAGCCCAGTGGATGGCAATCACAGTGCACGAAAGAGATGTAACACTGAAGACTTGGCATAACTCAAACAAATCTATTCCTTAACAACGGATTGCAAATATTTTCTCTTTCCCAATATGGCAACACTATAAGCACTTTTTACTAACCTTCCCCCTAGTATCTTTATAAATGTAAAATTTTAACTTGGGAGAATTTACATAGTTTTAATTGGTAGATAAAATGAAACTTTAATATGCATGTTATATTATTTCAAATGTATATAACTTAAATTTACAGCAAATGCAATGCCTGAGTGTAGTACCTTAGCTATAGTAAAATTTCATTTCAACCAGTCATCTCCATGCCTATTTATATATATCTGGTTTATTCTTTCATCATTTTCAAATACATCACCATAGTCATCACCAGTATTATTTTCTGAGATCATAGGAAAATGAAAGCTATATCTTTTATCACCTCTCTCCCAAATAATCACAGTTGTTCCAAATAAATATGAGTGTAGAAATACAAGTAAAAATGCTCTATTTCTCACATTTCTAAAAAAGGGGCTATTTGTCTCTCATTTATTCTCACTTGTCTCTCATTATTCTCTCATTATATGATATAATTTGACGTAATCATCAGAGATAGTGCTTTTAACTTCCACAATAAGCCTGGAAGATCTGATGCCAGGAGAAATATACTAGTATGAAATATCATCTTAGTGAGGTCACATTGTTAAGAAACCTAATCCAGAGAAAGCCATATTACACCAGCAAATTCAAAGATTCTTGCTACTATTTGCATTATTTTTACCAAGTGTGGGGTCTAGAGTTGTTGCAATATGTTGTAGTAATATTAGTAATGTTTTTCTTACATATACATGTGTTTATTAGGTTTCCACTGTTTGCCTTCACAGAATTAAAAAGGCTTAAATTTTTTTTTTTTTTTTTTTTTTTGAGACAGAGCCTCAAGCTGTCATCCTGGATAGAGTGCTGTGGCATCTCAGGTCACAGCAACCCCCAATTCCTGGGCTCAAGCGAGTCTCTTGCCTCCACCTCCCAAGTAGCTGGGACTACAGGCACCAGCCACAATGCCCGGTCATTTTTTTTTTTTTTTTTTTGGTTGCAGCCGTCATTGTTGTTTGGCGGGCCTGGGTTGGATTCGAACCCGCCAGCTCAGGTGTACATGGCTGGCGCCTTAGCCTGTTGAGCTACAGGCACTGAGCCTAAAAAGACTTAAAATTTAATAACAATAACAATGTTTAAGATAAAAACTAGAAACAAAAGCCTCATAAATAATGAAGAAAGATAAATACAATCAGAAAAGAAAACAGACGATTACTGCATCAAAATATTAAACAATAATAATAATAATAATGCAAAGAAAGTAGCATTCACTTTGTCAGATAAGAGTATATCTATTATAGAATGCCTTGACTCTGAGGGTCACTATGGAGTCATCAGTTAACTTCTTCTTATTTTTTTTCCAAAATCTCAAAAAATAGACAACTAATATTCATAAACAAAAGTAAAAGATAATTTCAAAAAACAGATCATGCCAAATCTTATAGACAACAGAAAAAGAAGAAATACTTCAAAATCATTCTACTTAATCTGGATACACGTGCTATTAAAATTGGAGAAAATATATTATCATAAAGGGGGAATTACAAACAGATTTCACTTATAAATGTGGATGCAATATCCTAAACAACATATTAACAAGTTGAATTAAAAATTAATGTTTAAGTAATGTACTTTGGTCAAAATTAAATCCAATTTATGTGAATATTAGTCATTATTTTCTTCTTTTTTGTTATTTTCTTTCCTTCACCCCCTCCCTCCTTCTCTCTGTCCGCTCTCTCCTTCCCCCATGCCCCACTGTGTCATTAATTGTCATTAATTGTCCTCATATCAAAGTTGAATACATAGGATTCATGCTTCTCCATTCCTGTGATGTTTCACTAAGAATAATGTGTTCCACTCCACCCAAGTTAGTACAAATGCTGCAAAATCTCCATTTTTGATGGCTGAATAATATCCCATGATATACATACACAACAGCTTACCAATCCATTCCTGGGTTGAAGGACATTTAGGCTGTTTCCACATTTTAGCGATTGTAAATTGGGCTGCTATAAACAGCCCAGTACAAGTGTTTTTATAATAAATTAGCAATTTTTAATAATAAACTTTTATTACCAACAACCTAAAAACGTATAGATCTCTTTAGCTTAGGTATAAAAATGTTTATTTGTATTATATCCTCTTTTAAAAAAAAGGATTCTGCCAAACCAATTCTTAGTTTTATTGGTTGTCTGGAAGGGCGGCAATATAAAAAAATTGGAACAAAGAAAACAGGTTTTCCTTTTTTTTTTTTTTTTTTACTTTTTTAGCATATAGATTAGTATTAATTGCCATGTAATGAGCTGAAAATTCCTGCCAAGACTCTGAGGTTTGTGGATCCTTTAATGAGTATTTTCTTCCCACTGGGTGAAATGAAATTTTAAAAGTGTTGGGGATTTGCACTTGGAAAACATCTCTAAGCTATTTATACAAGTGAGTCAATAGGAAAAGCACATTTTCCATTTATAGCCTTTGTAGTGCATTTACGGCCCTGACCTTCCTGGCGGTGTGTTGCGGCCAGTGGAAGCTCTGAGTTGTGGCCCTGGGCAGGCTTCAGTGCCGCAGGAGTGAGACCGACATTCTGCACCATCCAGACGCGGGCGGCTCAAGCCGGCCTTGGGACTGGCGGTGGCCTAGCCTATGTTAAGAGTTCGCAGTTCCCATTTAACTTTCCAAACTGGGAGAAACCACAAAAGTGTGCTTTCTTACTCTCACCTCCAAAATGGGTTCCCTGGGGGAATATCAGTGACATAGTTTTTGGCCTTATCCCAGTGGAAATGTTTTGGGGTAGTTTCTACCGCTACCATCTCTAAGAATATTTTTGAGGAGGAGGAGTCTAACCATAAACAGATATAAACAAAACTGGGCTGCCATAGACGCCATGAAAATGCACCCCCACCAGCTCCTTGTGCTGTGAGAAGCGTGACTGATGAATGGCCCCAGTCTCTGGGCTCTGAATCCACCCCACACTCACCACTCGCACACAAAGACCGGGATTTGCACTGGCCCATGGCTGAGAGAGCTACTAGGCAAGACCCAATTCTGAAAGAAGCAGGGCTCCTTGGATGGGCAGCTTTGGCATGAGGACCCCCTTCAGCTGAACCCAAACCTGTGTAGAACGGCACTGCTGACAGAGACTCTGCCGGCCCCTCCTCTCCACCCCCTCTCCTTCCCTGGACTCTCCTCACCACCTCCTAGCCCCTTCTCCTTTCCTCCTCACAGACTTTCCACCCAGTAAGTCTCTGGCACATCTAATCCTGTCTTGATGTTTGTTTCTATGACAACTGATACTAAGGCGGCTATTGTATCAGTTTGGATTATGTTATCTTGAATATATTAGAAAACCCAAAATAACACAGTCTCAGTGATCAGTGAATTCCATTTCTTTCCTCAAACTCCAGAGGTAGAAAGTTTCCTAGTGGTATAACTGAGGAGTCCTTTTTCTTTTTGCTCCACCATCCTAATACTAGTTTCCATTCCCAAGGTCACCTAAAGTACAAATTGGTTGTTAGAGCTCCCACCATTCCATCGATTCCAGGCAGCAAGAAAAAATAATGGCAGAGAACCAAAATGGTGCCCTTCCCAGTGAAGTTCTCTTAAAAGAGCCTTGCTGGACGTTCCACACAATTTCTCTTGTAATTTAATTGGCTGGAACATAATCAGATTGGCATATCTAATGGCAGTGCGGTTACAAAAGTACCATTTTCGTCGGGAACATTGACATCCAGAATAGCATTGTTGTTCTATCATTAACGAAGAATGGAAGTTTGGATATTGGATGGCAACTTCCAGACCCCATCCTCCACCGTGCCTAGACACCACCTTCCCCCTCCATGTCCCGTAGACATTGAGAAACGGGATCTCTGAGAAGGGAAGACCTAGCTGTGAACCCATTCATCTTTGCCCTGGGAAGTATGTACATGACTCTGTGATCTTTTCCTTAGTTTTTCAGAGGCCTGGTCTCAAGATTTCAGGGCATAAGTGAAAGTCTTTAATTATCCTGACTAGACAGACACAGGAATAAATTCTACATGTCTTCAAAATTACAGTGTTGTGGTTAAAATCAAATGGGCTTGGATATCAAGAAGAATTAGAACCAAATCCTAGCTCTTTGTTCACTAGCAATATGAACTAGTGACCAAGAAATCAAGCCTTTCTGCTGCATAGCAAAAGTTCAATCAATATCTGTTTGATATTTTTATATGAAGGAAGAAATAAACCCTTAAAAATGGTAGGCAGCATAAAACACTACTCTGAAAGTCCTTTGGCTTTTAACTTAGTTTGTCCTATACTCTGTATCCCAAAATACCAAACCTGTTCTTTTTTATGATTTTTTAAAGGTATCTTTCCTGACACCTCTGGTTTGAATAACTCCTATCTTTTTTCAAGGTCTGTGCTATGGCTCTTTCTCTGAATTTTTGTTTCTATGAGCCTTTTTTCTGCCTTTTACTCTTTCAGTTTTTAGAGTCCCTGACCTTCTCGAATGTTCACTGGGTCCCCTTTCTAACCTCCACTGCCTCTGTCATGTGGTCTTGGCCTCTTCCTGGCCCCTCACGTCCAGCACCACAAAGTGGCAGCAAGACTCACATGACTCCTGGCCCTCTGCATTGGGGGTTAGAATCATCAGGGAATGGCATTCAGGAGGCGTCTACTCCCTGCACATTTTTAATTACTACAGTACTCTGAGACCAGAATACGTGTTTTCAGGCAGTTTATTCAGATTACATAAACACATAGCAGTGCTTAGTTACCTTGAACTTAATTCTAGATCAGCTAAAGAAGAGATTAGAAAGTCTCCTTATCTAAGGGCTTCTTGCAAAACTACACAGGAAAAATCTGAATAATCTCTAAGTTTGTGGATGGAATGTTTTCTACACTGCCGAGTCTAATGACACAGACTTACTCAGATTACTGTGTCTGCATATCTATGGCTAAAATGTTTTCCAAATTCCATATTTATAAATTCGTATTCCCTTTTTCTGTACTGCCAACCCTTGCTGATAATCGCTTGCCCACACACCAGAGTTTGTCAACTTGAAAAAAGAGGAGTTTTTTAGTCTCTTTGGTTCCCTTGTAAAGAATGTATATCAAAAATAAACAATAGAGTACTATTAGCTATTGACTCCCTACAAAGTTGAAATTGTTTTTCACCCAGAGACAACTCTCAGGATCTTATACTTCTTAGCTATGAGCTAGGTAGCCTATGAAAAATCACTTGCCTTTCCAGGACTCAATTACTTCATTTGTCAAAAGGAGTTAATATTACCTGAACTCCTTTTAAGGTGGATTGTTTTAAAGAGCCAAGACTATGGGTAGGAAGCACTAAGCCCAGTGCTTCCTCCTAATAGGCACTCAATCAAAGAGGGCAATGGTGGGGTGATGGTGGTGACACTGGTGATGACGACGACGATGGTGATGATGGTGAGGCTGACTATAGGAGAACGTGACAGTGGAGAAGACGAAGGGCTCAGAGAAGGAGGGTGCATTTGTTTTTATTGCTATGGTACAAAAAGTGCCACAAACTCTGTGGTCAGAAGTCTGCACACTCAGCTGGTTGCTGTGTTGCAAGGCTCACAAGGCCCAAGTCAAGGAGTCAGCAAGGTCATGTTCTTTCTGGAGGCTCTGGAGGACACGTGCCCTCACCTTTTCCAGCTTCTAGAGGTTGCCTGTGGCTCTAAGCCTGCAGGGGCATCCAGTCCTTCTGAGGCTTCAGATGCGCCTTCCTTTCTTCCACCTTCTCTCTTTGACTTCACTGCTCCACCCTCCTCTTCCACGTTTAAAGGCTCATGCATTTATATTGAGCTCAACTGATAACCTCCCTATATCAAGGGCAACAATTTTAATACCCTCTACAAAGTTTCTTTTGCCATATAAGGCAACATATTCACAAGTCTCAGGAACTGGAATGTGCATATCTTTGGTGGCCATTATTCTACCTACACGGAGGAAAAGAGAAACATCACACATAATGAGAGTAAGTCATAAATCTAGACGTTAGATCAGTGATTTTCAACTGGTGTGCCTCAGTCCACGGGTGTGCTCTGAGAGGATCTTAGGTAAGCCATGAAAATGTTTAGAGAACATTAATTAAATTATTTTTGGAAGAAGTTCAAAGCACAGTAAGTATATTATTTTTTTTTTACTCTTTTTTTTCTAATTAACATAATTTCAGTATAGAAGTTTAACTATAGATTCAAGTGTGCTGTGAGATAAGAAAGTTTGGAAACACTGCCTGGTTAGATTCTAGCAGGAGCGGCTGACCTATGGCCCACCGGCCACATGCTGACCTTGTGAGGACTTTTCTTGCTTATCTGTGGTGTTGGATATCATGAAAAGTATGCACAGACTATTTTCCTGCTCTTTGGCTTTAGTTAGTGTTTTGAGTATTTAAATGTGTGGCCTAAGATAACTCTGATTCTTCTGATGAAGAAGAGAGAGAGAGAAAGTTTGGACACCCCTATAAAGGATTCAGCCTTTCTCAGTGCCTCAAAGGAAATAAAAGGTGACAGTCAACTTTCTGTGCTAGAAAGGGCACTGACCTCAGTTCCACCTCTGGGATCCTGGAGCAATTTCTGGAGAAATTTGTTAGATTTCGGATTGCTCATCTTGACACCAAGAAAGTCCGTTTGATGAAATCAAAAGTTGTTTCCAGTTACAAAACTCTAGCATTCACTTAACCTCCTGAATCTTTCCATGAATTACAATGACATCATTTCACCAAAAAGACAAATTTGGAATTGCACATATACACTGGGTCCACGACTCATGCAGAGAGTTATAAAAACTATGAAGCCCTGGTTTATTTTTAGTGGATTAGTCTCATTAAAAGGTAAGCATGTGCTGTCAGTTTCCCCACATGGCATTCTCCTGCTGTGGACAGTCCCCTCTGTGGAAGAACAGAAAAGCCAAGCAAAGCATGGTGCCCAGCTGAGGCAGAGAAGACAGGGCCATTCTGTCCATAGATCTATTTCTAGGTACAGGAGCACATTAACACCTATAACAATATGAACTTTGTTCCTCTCAAACAGCTTCTGAGTAGAAAAGTGTCCTGGGCAGAGGATGGATTTTTCAATTTTGTCCACTCTTCTATAATTTTTCATTCTCGTAGATGTTTTCCATAGAAGTTTCCAGTAGTAGATGTGGTATAAAGATGTTCTTTTTTTTTTTTTTTTTTTTTTTTACAAAGGTGCACCTTCTATTTTTCAACCAACGAGGCTCCTCCTTGGTGGTCTTAAAATAGGAATATTTATCATCAACTAATTCAGAGTGATTTCTTCCCATTGGTGTGCCTCCTGCAGCCATAAGAATTTAATACGTCTTGAAAACTGCCATGTAGAGAAAATGCTTTGTTCTCCATCTTTTATTAAACACATCCTTAACTTAAGATTTCACCAACATCTGTGCTCTGCTCAAGGCTAGATACTGAAACACAGTATCAGATGATTGGTATGTAGCTTTTCACTTAAAGAATCTCAAAATCTATAAGGAAAAACACTAAATAAGTAAAATAGTAATTATTATAATGCAAGAGATAACTGCTGTCATAATCACACCTACACAGGGAAGACTTGCACAGTGAGTAGAGTCAGGGACAACGAAGCAGTCAGAGGAAAGTAGGTTTTTATTTTGCCAGGCGAACAAACCAGGAAAGAGAATTTTATGCAAAATCAATACCATGTGGGGCGGCGGCTGTGGCTCTGTGGGTAGAGCGCCAGCCCCATGTACCGAGGGTGGTGGGTTCAAACCCAGCCCCAGCCAAACTGCAACAACAACAACAAAATAATAATAATGTGTGCATAAAGGAAGGGAAAAAAGCATATCTATGTTTCTCTATAAAATACCTGCATATATTAATTTATTTCTTTACAATTTTTGAGATTCTCAAGAAGTTCTGTTCAAGTACATGCAATTTGCTAGAATTGAAGTTTACTTCTAGTGGCGATAATACCAAAAAGAGACCAAGTTTTGGAAAGTGAAAAATGATGCGGTAGAAGAGTAGACATTTTACATTAAAACCTAGAAAAGATTGCCAGGCACAGTGGCTCACCCCTGTAATCCTAACACTCTGTGAGCCTGAGGTTTGGATTGCCTGAATTCAGGAGTTAGAGGCCAGCCTGAGCAAGAGCAAGAGCCCATCTCTAAAAACAGATGGGCGCTGTGGTGAGCACCTGTCACCCCAGCTCCTTAGGAAGCTGAGGCAAGAGGATCACTTGGATCCAAGAGTTTGAGGTTGCTGTGAGCTATAAAGCTATAACGCCATGGCACCCTACCCAGGGTGAGGAAGTAAGACTGTCTCATAAATAAATACCTAGAAGAGAAAATTTTAAAACGTATTGGTATTTAAGTCCAATAACTTATGGGAGACATCACAAAAGTTTTGAGATCCACAAAAATCAAGAAACGTAAACGCATACAGACAGAAACAAGTGAACCCCTCCCAGCAATACAGGTGGACCAGAAAGGAGTCTATCAACCGTGCTTCTCGGAAGTGAAATAACGGACCATAACACAGTCTGTCTCAAAACTTGCGTAGTGAGCCACAGGTGAGGTAAAGAGACAGCTGTGTAAAGCAAGCTGCTGCCGGAGGCATAGCCCCAGGAAGTTGGGAGTAGTGTGGGAATGAAGGCGGGGTGCTGCGAGAGAGACACTAACACCCCCAGAATCAGACAATCTGGAAACTATTCAGCAGCTAGAGAGAGGATCAGACTCGACCAAAAAAAAAAATCTTAATACGTGTATTATTTGCAAAAAAGAAGTTGCAATTATCTCATTAAAGCTGTTAAGAAAATTTCAAAATGTTTCTAATGAAGAAAAGATAAGTGATATAGTCCTCATCACTAACAACTCAAATGACAGCATTGACACTGTTTTTATTTAGCCTTTCATCTCTATAGTGGTAAATAGCATTAGACAGGAGAGCTGATATATTATTCTTATTTATCATATTTTTTTTTTTTTTTTTTGCAAAGGAAGCAACCAGCTTCTTCTTTGCCTCAATAGATAGAAAAACTTTAATTGGGGCAGATTTTCTTTGTCTTTTCCCTAACACTTGAATGCCCCTCTTGGCTCTGCTGATAAACGGGGATCATTTGTAACCTGACATCTCTTAGGAGGTTTATGGGGCTGGTGATGGTGAGGGTTGGGGATAGAGAGAGAAAATCTTTTTTTTTTTTTTGAGACAGAGCCTCAAGCTGTCACTCTGTATAGAGTGCTGTAGTATCATAGCTCACAGCAACCTCCAATTCCTGGGCTCAAGCGAGTCTCCTGCCTCTGCCTCCCAAGTAGCTGAGACTACAGGCACCTGCCACAACGTGCCATTTTTTGGTTGCAGCTGTCATTGTTGTTTGGCAGGCCCGGGCTGGATTCGAACATGCCAACTCAGGGATACACGGCTGGCACCTTAGCCCGTTGAGCCACAGGCACCAAGCCAAGAGAGAAAATCTTAATGGAATAGAAAGAACATTCTGGAAGAAAGAAATTAAGACCTGTGACATTTATTCTTTGGTGATTCCTTATAACTGAATTCCTGGTAAAAGTATTCTCATCAGCTTAACTTAGGTTTGTTGTCAAGAAAATAAATCAACAGCCCCACAGTAAAACTTACCATAAGGGTTTCGTTAACGCAGGAGAAAGGGCTGAGTGCACAGCCCATGATGAAGTGGAGCCCTTCTTCTTAGCTCTTATAATACTGAGGAAGTAACACCTGAGGGGACATTTTTTAAAAAGCTGTCATGTCAGAAGCTCAAGGTTTATTTTTTTGAGACAGAGTCTCAAGCTGTCACCCTGGATAGAGTGCTGTGGCATCACAGCTCACAACAACCTCCAATTCCTG
>CAUYRH010111931.1:0-11080 GCA_963574655.1 Perodicticus potto
GAAGGAGCGAGGGGGGTGGGGTCTTGGGGCCTTGGTGTGTGCCACACCTTTTGGGGGCAAAACATGATTGTAAGAGGGACTTTACCCAACAAAGGCAACCAGTGTAACATGGTTTCTTGTACCCTCAATGAATCCCCAACAATAAAATAAATAAATAAATTAATTAATTAATTTTTAAAAAAAGGTTTTTATTTTTTTTTGTAGAGACAGTCTCATTTTATCACCCTCGGTAGAGTGCCGTGGTGTCACACAGCTCACAGCAACCTCCAATTCCTGGGCTCAAGTGAGTCTCCTGCCTCCACCTCCCAAGTAGCTGGGACCACAGGGGCCCCCCACAATGCCCGGTCATTTTATGGTTGCAGCCATCATTGTTTGGCGGGTCTGGGCTAGATTTGAACCCTCCAGCTCAGGTGTACGTGGCTGGCGCCTTAGCCCGCTGAGCCACGGGTGCTGAGCCCGGCTTTTTGTTGTTGTTGTGGCACTTCAGCTGGGGCTGAATTTGAACCCTCCACTCTCGGTATATGAGGCTGGCGCCCCACTGACTGAGCCATAGGCGCCACCCAAAAATGAAAAGTTTTTAAATAGTTTCCAGCAAGTCTCTTCTCAGTACTGATAATTTGGTGAGAACAATGTGTAAGTGCTCAAGCTTTATCATGCCAGTTGGAGTCCAAGAGATATCTATGTTCTACTCAGCACACCTGCGGCGGACAAAGCCTACGATCCCTATTTGCCTTTGCCTTTCACAGATTGTCACTGGACAACAGTCAGGAATGCTTGCAAAAAGATCAGGGTGTCCTGGAGAAAAATTTTTTTCTGTCAAGATTGTTGGATTCCTTTAGATTGATTGGGCTTGTTTCTCTTAAGCTCCATTTTTAAGGAGTCCATTCAGAAACTCATTATCTAAACTTTAATCAGAGCCTTGTTATATCTATAGAGAGAGGCTGATGCTTGCTCAGTTAATGGCTGAAAATAGGAACCTTTCTTACCCTTTCATCCTGGCAGCACAGGGGAGTGATATCTGAGCAGACATGGGGTCTAAGACCATTAACTTGTGCAGGATTATACTCATAGTAGGTAAGACCATGGGGCATGGACACATCCAGTGTGGACAGTAATGAGGTACAGAAAAGCAAGACCTAATGGTGCAGCTAAGACCTACTGGTGCAGCTCATATTCTTCCTGCCTCTGTCTAGAGGTTTCTAAGTTTGAGGAGTGAGGCTGAACTCTCTGGACTGTGACATGTTTCTGGGACTCTTCAGAGTTAAGTCATACTGGATTTCCTGTTCACACTTCTCCTTAAGCAATTACATCAATAAAGAAGAAATGTGAATATATATCTACTACAACCTTGAGAAGATGGAAAAATGGATCAGATGTATTTCTCTTTATTGTGCATTCTTAACATGCCGTGAGAATGTTTGTGGAGACTCAGACACCTCTGTGTACATATGCCACTATCTGTTCCAACACTTCAGAATGCTGGCTGGACAATAATATACTGAAAATTGTTAGAGTTTTCATTCCGGAGGCTCACCTGTGACCACAACTTTGAACTGTGCTCTGTCAGAGCTTGTGGAGCTTACAAAAGAGCAGCTGTACATCCCTTCATCTGACAGGTGGATGGGATGGATCCTCAGGGCCACCTGACCCTTGGTGATATTCTCACTCAGGAATTCTGTTCTCCCTTGGTACTCTGGTCTCTGCTGCTGCAAATTATCTTGAACATTCCCATAATAATAAACCACATGGTGCTGATTGTCATGGTACCATGTCACCTCTATGTTCTGAGCATCCATCGATGGGCTGAGGTAGCAGGACAACACAGCCTCTCCTCCTAGCACAGCAATGAGTGGTGCTCTTGGTCCTATCACTTGGAATAGCCCTGGACGTTATTAAAGAAAGGATTAAATTATTGGCTGTGTCTGTGACAGGCATGCATGTGACCTACTAATGGGAAAGAAAACAGACCATCTCAATTAATATAATGAAGTATGTCAAATCAATGAGAAGATCTAAACTAGGAATGTTCAAATATACTGTTAGTGCAAAAGGTAATACTGTAGTGCAAAAAGACGTGATGTCAATGTGTAATAGTTGTATGACTCAATCAAAAGTTAGGTATATTCTCCCCTGTGGCTAGAATTGAGCATCAATTTATATAAATCACTTTATTTAAGTCTCATCAGGACTTAATGTGTTATGAAGCATTATCTTAAACTTATAAATGATAATAAGTCAGTACTTGATTTCATAATAATTTTCCCTAAAATCCATAGCAATTAAGGCATAAAAGGAAATTTATAATACTGGCTCCAAATGTTTCTTTCCTTTAAACAATGTGTTACTCAACATACATGGCAGAGTGTCCCAAAAGTTGCCCATAATGTCACCATACATAGGGAAAATGAGAAATTACAGCTTATAGTACATTCTTTACAAAATATTCAATGCAAAAATTTACAAAATATTTACAAAATATTCTCTGTGTTGACCACGTCTCTGTAAAATTTCGTAATAAATATTTTGTAAATAAAGGTACATTTGACTACAATTTCCTATTTTTCTTATGCATGGTGCCATTATAGGTGACTTTTGAGACATCCTGAACATAATGAAATATAATGAAAGAATTAAAAATTTCATTGTATTAAGATGAAAACAGAATGTTGCAATATTTTCTCAGTTTATGAAATTAATGCAAGAATATGTATATGAAATAAATATCCCAAAACATTACTATACCAGGTCTCACAGTTTAGTTCATGAACTCATCCTAGAAAAAGTGCTACATACATCATTGCTGAATATCACTACAGTCACCTTTGAAGTACTTACCTGGGGAAGCTATGCATCAACACCAGCACCTGCTCTACCATTCAATGTAATTCTGAAACTCAAATGGGCTTCAAAGCTGGCTTTTACTTTTTACTTTTTTTCCTGAACTGATGGGTTGTTTACTGCCTTTCCCATATTAAGGATTAACAATGTTCCATCCTTGGGTTTTGTCTGCATCAAGGCATCTAATGCCTCGATCACCCTCTCAAAGTAAACTTACACCCTTGTTACTAAGAAAAGCAGGACTCAGTCAGTGCCTCTTTTGTAGGTTCCTTTCAGGACCAGAGAGTTTATACACCCTATGGATGGGCCTGTATGTTAACAGATCTGGGTTACTTTAAGGCACACTTCCGCATCTGTCCCCACAGTGTCTCTCCCACACCCCTGGTTTTATCAGGCTATTCTCCCTTACTTTTGAACAGCTTTTACTCCATCCCAGGAAGTGTCTTCCTTATTGTGCAAGGTCACTTAATTGCTAGTGCTATTAATAGTACTTTTACAAAATGACTAGTTCATTGTACCAACAGATATTATTTTTTTGGTGGTTCAAAAAATGAGAGGCTCTTAGGTTTGAGGGATTGTACACAGCCCCTCTTTCTAAAAATGGAAAAGAAGACAATCTAGATAGGTACTTTGGATACATGGCCCCAGGCTATTACCTGGAGCTACCCCAGCAGGTTTAGCATCTCCCTTTTCCCTCCTTGTTCTTTGGGTTCATGCCATAGGTTGTTAACTGGGGAGACCCAGCCCTAACAGGCCCTAGCATACTCCCTCTTCCTCCCTGTTCTTCAGCTGCATGATTGAGTGTTGTTGCCTGGGGAGACTCAGCCCTAATAGACCCAAAATGTTTTCCCTTTCCACCATTTGCCCCTCCTTACTTTCATTCCATCAAACTGGAACAATTTTGACACTCTGAAGAAGACATGTTTACTCTTGTTATGCATGACTACCTGGCCAGAGTATAGTATAAGCTGGACAGTGGAGAATGGTAGCTGTCATGCTGGGACTCTAAATCATCCCACCATCTTACAATTGGACCTCTTTTGCCAAGGAAAGAAAAATGGCTTGGAATATTGTATGTACAAACTTTCTTTTATTTACAGGAAGATCCTTGGTGGTATCAAGTGTGTACAGAGCTGAGTAAGACTGTGACTATAGTGTTAAGAGATCCTCCTCAGTTTTCACCTACTCCAGGCCTGACACTGGGGAGAGAGGCTGTCTCTACCTTCACCAGGGGGAAAGTAGGGAAAGGTGGCTTGGCTCCAACCTTTACTATAAGCAGTAAGAGTTCAGAGCAACCCCAGTCCATAAGCCCTTCAGTTTAGTAGAGTTAAATAAAACAGGATCTGGGCATTAACAAAGGAAAAAAAAAATTCCACTAGATTACACATTTCAAATCCTAGGTATCCAGTACATAAAACAGGAGTGCCCATGACTGACCCAGGGTGAGATGATAATTTCTCAGAAAAGAAGAATTACATATCCAGACTGTCCTCAAGATCACCAGGCAAAAGATGGCCAATTATTCCAAGTTCTGTGCCATAACCCAGGAGCCTAAGGACAACCCCACTGCCATCCGGAATTGGCTCCAGGAGAAAATAAATATATTGTAGGGAAGGAATCCTCATGACCATGACAACAGTACAGCCATCTCAGGACAGTTCGGACAGTTAGTGAAAGAAAGCAGGTCCGAAATCAGAGAGTACCCCCTGCCCCCAACTTCTAGAGTGCTTCGAGGTTGGAGTTCCTGGAAAATATCCTACCCTTGTCATGGCCAACACTAGAGATAAACCTCTGGCGAGATGATCAGTGCACTGGCAACAGCCTTGACACAAAAAATCAGTCACTCTGCAGAAAAGAATGACTTCTCTCATTACCCCCCAACCCCATATTCCAGATACACTGATAAAAGCCTCTTGAAGCTGCATAAAGCAAGATGGCTCCTGGTCTGACTTCACTCAGCTCTCTTCTTTGCTAATAAAGCCCTTCCAATGCCTCCTTGCCTTCTTATTGACCCTCTCCTCACCTCTACCCCTGTTCCCTTCAATACCACTCTTCAATACCACTCTTTATCTTAACTCCTATGAGGAAAATGTGATATTAAAGGAAAAATTCCTTTACGCAAGGAATAAAGGATGCAAGCACCAATAGATAATAGGAAAAAGCTCTTGAAGCTTGTTCAGGACCTTACCACTTCCCTAGATGATATGGTGGCTGCCACTAATTTTATTTTCTATTGTAGGACTTCTGAGCTCAAGTGTCAGGTCCAGAAGAAGAATCAAAGGAAGGGGGCTAAGAATCTTAGTTAATGGCAGTGTGTGCTGGTGCCCACATTTAGACCAACATCCCAAGCCTCCACCAAAAGAAGGGAGCTGCAGTGCCACATCTGCTGGTGGGAAGGGCATTGGGCCAAGGACTGTCCCAACTAGGATAGGCTGCCCCAAAGTCCCTTGTCCCTGGTGCAATCAAAAACATCACTAACCTGCACTCTGTCCTATGGAGAGTCCTATCCTTCCAGGAGGGGAGCTGTTCCCCAGACTGTGTCACAGTACAACAGTGAAGGAGTCTGCTCCTGTCAGCTCACTGACAGGTGGCTGTCACTGGACTAGAGCTAAGGGTAATCTTCTTGGTGGCAGGCAGATGGGGCAGTAAATTCTGAACTTGATACTGTGGCTGCCTGCTCTGTCCTCCTCACGTACTCTAGAAAACTGAGCACTCAATCCAGTATGGTTCACCAGAATCTCTGGGGTATGGCCTGCCTGTTTGAGGGTGATAGCAGCCATATATTTACTCTTACCAAAGACAACTGAATTTACTATGGGAGCTTTCCTAACTATTATAAACTCTCACCAGGTCTCCAAGCTCTTTCAGAGAGGAGCAACAAAATGGATTTCAGATAGCTGCTATTGTCAGGCTATGTTTATAGAAAGACCTGACTTTGAGATTACAACCCACCCAGGACTTGACCTCACTATGTTTCTTCCAGAAGAGATGATAGGGAAACCAAGCAAGATAGTGTATAATCATGAAGAAATTATACTCCACTTCTACTTCCCCTGGGCAGATCTATCTTCAACCCCCAATTCTTAAGCCCATCAGTGGTTTACTAATCGTAGCAGTTTTGTAAAAGATGGGGGCAACATGCATGTTGCACCATAGTAACCCTGAGAGTAGAAGGGGTGGAAGCCTAAGCTTTACCAGCAAATATATCTGCCCAATTAGCCAAACTCGCAGACCTATCCTGAGCTCTCCAGTTGACATATAGGGTTTTCATAAGTTTATGTGCAATTTAAAATAGTTTAAATATTATCTTCAGGGTGTCCATAAAGTTTGTGTGCAATTTAAAATATGGGAATCCTGAATATAGTATTTTAATTTTCTGCCAAAGGTCATATATTGGGTAGGTGCAGTATGGCTCCTTGATCTCAAAGTCTTGACTCCAGGTCCTGCCAGCAGAGGGTAGGAAGCTTCCCTCAGGGAGGCTTATGCACTTTGCTAGGCTCAGTTTTAGGAAAAATGTAATGTGGCTTGGGGCCCGTTGCTCAGTGGTTAGGGTGCTGGCCACATACAACAGGGCTAGCGAGTTCAGACACGGCCTGGGACTGCTAAAGAACAATGACAACTACAAGAACAAAAACAAAAAATATAGCCAGGCATTGTGGCGGGCACCTGTAGTCCCAGCTACTTGGGAGGCTGCGGCAAGAGGATCACTTGAGCACAAGAGTTTGAGGTTGCTGTGAGCTGTGACACCACAGCACTCTACTAAGGGTGACATGGTGAGACTCTGTCTCAAAAAAAAAAAAAAGTAATGTAAAGTTGAGTAGAATTAATAACAAAAATAATGATTCCAGCTCTCACTTTTCACTTTTCTAGTATTTTCAGTTTATAAATCAGCTTCACATAATTGTATTATTTTATCCTCACAAATAAAAGATAATGTAAGAAGGAAAGGGAGTATGGAAGGCAGAGAGATAAGAGACTAAAATGAGAACAATCCCTAGGATTTCAAGTTCAGGAAATAGTAAAGAGCTGAAGCCTTAGGAGTGTTATGTGGAATTAAATTATTTATCATGTAGGCTCTAGTATAAAATAAAACACCAGTATTCCTTTCTCCCACTCACCTGTGGCTGGCCAGGGAAGTAAGAGTGAGATCAGGAGGGTCCAGGTGCCTGAGCATAAAAACTGCATCTTGGCAGGGTCTCAATGTCAGAGGGGCAGAGTTCTATTCTTCCATGGACTATTGCAGGTTGCAGTCCCCGGGTGTGGTTCACTACTGTTCACACTTTTCCTAAAACAGTATGAACATGATTCCTTAACAGAAAACAGGGTCTTCAGGTCAAACACATATGAAAAAGTAAAGCAGGAAGTGTGTGAACTGTGAGTGAGCTGCCTCAGCCTTTGACACATTAGAGGAACAAATAAAAAAGGAAGAAATAATAAAGCAGAATTATTGACCACATGATGAAATCAACATCTTGTAGCATGAAATACTCATCTCCTTAATTCTTTTTCTTTTACTTTCCCAAAACTGTAGTTGAAAACTATTCATTTAATTTCCCAAATGTTGGGGCAACATTAAGGGACTGTATTTTCACATTACTAGTCTTTGAAAAAATTCATCATAAAACCATATAAGAAATCAGTGCACATTTATAAGAATGGCAAAATTAAAGAAAAGGAAAAGAAATGAAAGTGCCATAAAAAGAGAAGCAAGAAAATAAAAAGACAAAAGAGAAGAAATGTATTCTAAGTCCCATTGGCAAGTTCTATTGGGGATGCTGAACAAGTGGTATTTTCATACACACTGCTGGTGGGAATGTAAGAGTGCTACTCAACTCTAAAAATAAGTTTTGTGTTTTTTTTACAAACATACTCTTACCACAAGACCAAAGCATGAGAAAAGATAACTTATGGCCATGTTAAAAACTTATACATACATATTCACAGCAGTTTTATTCTTAATTTTCAGATTTTAGAAATAACTCAATTATTCTTAAAGTAGTGATGGATAGATAATTGGTGGTGCTCCAAAATGAAAGAATAATGAGCTATGAATACATGAGATAGGGTTTTAACAGAAGAGTATTAAGCTTAAGCAGAGTAATAAAGCCAGTCTTAAAAGACTACATACTGTGTGATCCCATTTGCATGATATTTTATAGAAATTCAAAACTAGAGGCACAGAGAAGAAACTAGAGGTTCACAGAGAGTAAAGATGAAAGGAAATTCTGCCTACAAAGTGATAGAACAAGAGACTTTTGGGAGTGATGGAAATGTTTTATGTCTTCATTGTGATGGAGGTTATTACTTGCATGCTATACATCCAATAAAGGACTACTACCCCAAAACTAGAAATGAACATGAAAACATCAAACAACCCCATTAAAAATGGGCAAAAGACATGAACTTTTCAAATAAATATAGATTAATGTCCAGTAAACATATAAAAAATGCTCATTGATTCTAATCATCAGAGAAATTAAAATAAAAACCACAAGGATACATTACCTAACTCCAGTGAGAATGGCTTTTATCCCCAAATCCCAAATCAAAAAATGGATGTGGAGCTAAAAGAACACTCATACACTGTCAAAGAGACTGTGAACTAGTACAACCTCTATGGAATGTAGTATGGAGATGTCAAAAACTAGAATTAAATCTAACATTTGATCCAGAAACCCACTCCTGCATTTTTATCCAAAGGACAAAGAGATATCCTATAAAAAAAACAAACAACAACAACAAAAAAAACAAAGAAAAAAACACTTACACTCAAATGTTTACAGTGGCAAAATTCGTAATCACAAAGATATGGGAAAAACCCAAGTGCCCATCAATACCTGAGTGGATAAATTAAATGTGGTGTATATTTATACCATGAAGTATTACTCAACTATTAAAAAATGGTTAACTAATACCTTTGTAACAACTTAGATGGAACTGGAGGCCATCCTACTAAGTGAAGTATAAAACGAATGGAAAAACTAACATCAGTGTGCTCATTTTTAAAATGAAACTAAACAATTAACATGCATGTATAAATATGGTAGTAAAATCCAGTGGAAATCAAGCAGGTGGGAGAGCACAGGATGGGATGGATAAATTCACACCTAATGAGTACAGTGCACACTATCTGGATAATGGGCATAATTATAACCTTGAATCTAACTGTAGATGTAATATAACCGTATAAAAGTAATGCATATAGCCAAAATGTCTGTAACTCTGTAACATTCTGAAATTAAAATATATATATATATATATGTACATGTCAAAACTCAGAATTGTACCTTTTAAAAATAGTTAATTTTAATATATTTACATTTTAAAAAGATTATAGAACATGATCAAAATAATAAGAGCCTGAAGAAGAGGATATATATATCCTAAGAATAAAAGCTAACTCTCTTCTATAATTTTCCTTGTATTCTAAGAAGCCAAAGCTATGAAGAATTTATTTTCAACAAAATTAAAGTTTTGTTGTTGTTGTTGTTTTTATGGCAAGGCACAATACAATGAAACTCATACACATGGAAAGCAGAGTTCTTATTACTTACAGTTCCAAGGCATAAGGATACCAGAAAGGCAATACAAGGAGTTGAACACAGGGATGGGGGAACAGAAAGTGGAAGCTGTAGTGGGAAAACTTATGTATAGAAAGTGGGGTGGGGCTGCCTAGGTTTCCCTTGTTCCCTGGGGATTGGCTAATGTTAGTAATTTCCTCGGTTCTAGGGCAGAGGGACTGTCCCTAGTTGTGATAGGCTGGGGTGATAGGGCGGGTACATTGCAGCCCTGAGTGTGAGTCTGATAAGAAAAATAGTTGGGGTGTGGACTTAATCAACTGCTCAAGAACGAGAACTAACCAGGGCCTCAAAACTGCATCAGGACAGCATTTTATTTAAAAAGAGGTGATAATATTATTGGGTCCTTGATGTCTTGACATTGGTTTAGAGTTTAATAATTTGGGGTATTTGAGTGGCCTGTATAGTAGAGGAGACTTTTAAGAGAGTAGAGAATAAGCTGCTCAAAGCAATGAAGAAAATGTTTTATTATGAGAGTCAAAATCATGAAAGAAGTGCCAGTATAAGTAATTCATCTTTGTAGGCACTAGTAGTTTCTCATTTATATAGCATCAGATAAGAAAAAGATCTGAGATTTTGGGGGGACTCTAACTATATCTTGGTGGAATTAAAAAGTGTGCTTAGTCTTTGTGGTATTTTATGAATTTTGGCATATTTGTCAGATCAAGCTGGTAGTTGTGGCAGCTATGTTGCTGGCTGGTGTAAACTGACAGTTCAATGATGCCTATGAAAAGTTTAGGGCTGTTTCTGTGTAACTTAGGGGAGGCATGGCTATGGTGGACATGGTTGGAGAGACAGAGCAAGAGGCCATGGTAGAAAACGGTGTAAGGCCAGGAATGGTGACTCATGCTTATAATCTGAGTACTCTAGGAGGGTCAGGTAGGCAGATTGCTTGAGCTCAGGAGTTTGAGAGCAGCCTAAACAAGAGCAAGACCCCATCTCTACTATAAATGGAGATGTTCTCCAGGCACTGTGTAAGACACATGTAGTCCTAGCTACTTGGGAAGCTGATGCAGGAGGTTTACTTGAACCCAGGAATTTGATGTTAATGTAAGCTAGGCTGATGCCAGGGCATTCTAGCTTGGGGCAACAGAGTGAGTCTCTGACTCAAAAAAAAAAAAAAAAAAAGAAAGAAAGAAAGAAAAAGAAAAAAGAAAAAAAGCTGTGGTCAGTGGCCACTCAAGTGGATGATCTTCTCAGTGGCCAGGGCATTGAAAGATGAACCAATAAGATGCAATTGTCTCTTGTGGAAAATAAAAATCTCTGCTTATTTTTAGAATGGCTCAGACAATAGTCACCTTAATAAGGTTGACCTTTTTGTGTGGGAGTAGAAGGGTATGTGATTTGGAGGAGAGAAAAGACTATTCCAGGATCATGAGCTAAGCAGAGAGTAAGCTCTGCATGCTCTTATATTAAGAAAAAAAAAATGGCTCGGCGCCTGTGGCTCAACGGGCTAAGGCGCCAGCCACGTACACCTGAGCTGGCGGGTTCAAATCCAGCCCGGGCCCGCCAAACAACAATGACGGCTACAACCAAAAAAATGGCCGGGCGCCTGTAGTCCCAGCTACTTGGGAGGTGGAGGCAAGAGACTCGCTTGAGCCCAGGAATTGGAGGTTGCTGTGAGCTGTGATGCCACGGCACTCTATCCAGGGTGACAGCTTGAG
>CAUYRH010111932.1:0-17194 GCA_963574655.1 Perodicticus potto
CTAGGGCTCTCTGCATTTGTAAACCTTTTATCTCTAATTGTGGGATGAAAGATTATTTCCTGTTCAAAGGAATTCCAGGCTTCAGCAAATAGATATAATGGATATTTATTTCTATGTTTAAAAAAATTTGTGAGCAGGCACGTACATTGCATGGGAAGTTAGTGTGTAGAGCACAATTTCATATAAAGGACTTTGACCTGTTTCTCTATAGCTTTATAGACTATCAAAATTAAAAGACATCTCAAATTGGAAGAAATTAAAAAAAAAAACAAATAAGAAAAGAACCCAAAAACTCCGATGCTGATCAGTAATGGAATTGTACCAGTGACTGGCCTCTGTACTTCGATCTGAGCAACAGAGCAAGACCCTGTCTCTGGAAAATTTTTTGTGAAAATTAAATTAAATTGAAAAAGCATTTAAGCAAATGTAAACTCGTTCATAAGAACAATACCTTCTCTGGAGAGAGTGTTTTACTTCAAGAACTGGCAACATAATCTTTGACCTCTCCACAAAGAGTTCCTCTCGGTTTTTTTCCAGCAGATCTTGGATCCGTGTTGTTCGAATGTTAATGTACATGGGAATCTCCTACAATTCCTGTTAAAGTGCAGATTTCCATTTGGGAATTCTGGGGTGAGGCCTAAGAGTCTACATTTCTGGAAGACTCACAGATGATGGCCAAAGCGACTGAGTCTTAGACCTCCCTTCCAGTAGCAAGATTTATAGTATCTCTCTTTTTTTCTATAGTGCCCCAGAAATGCATCCATGGAGTGATTAAAGTTATTTTCATTGTTGCAATTTGCCTTTTACAAGCAGGCTTCTTAAGAAACCTCTCTGGCCCATGATGTCAGCTCTTCTTAGCTTTGAAGGCTGGGCTGGAGTTCTCCAGCCAAGGTGTGGTCTTGCCACATGGGGCCCTGCTCTGAGATTGACAGAAGCCGGCCGGTGACAGGAACACACTGGTAGGAACACTTCTGTGTGGATCTTTACTGAAACAAGGATCTGGTTACTGTTTAAAAGAATGTCTTGAATGGGTTTGTCAGAAGACCCAGGAAGGCTCTGTCTGGGACAGTTCTCAGATGTCGTCACCGTAGCATGAACCAAGAACAGCATGAATGGCTTCTTTTCAGTGGCAGGAAAATGGCAAGAGGCTTGCGGCACTGGGGGCCCCTGGCTAATCTTTCAGCTGAATGAGCCCGGCTCTCCTGAGCACATCCTCCTCATATGTGTGAACTGATAAGAGAAGCTGGGGGAGTTGGAGGGGGGAGGGAATGTGGGATCTGAGACTGAGCACCCCTTTTTCTTTCAGTCAAGAAAAGGACTCGGGCTAGACAAGGTGGCTCATGCCTGTAATCCCAGCACTCTGGGAGGCTGAGGTGGGAGGATCCCTTGAGCTCAGGAGTTGAGACCAGCTTGAGTAAGAGTGAGACCCTGCTTCTACTAAAAATAGAAAAACTAGCTGGGCATGGTGGTGGGTACCTGTAGTCCCAACTACTGGGGAGGCTAAGGCAGGAGGATCACTTGAGCCCAGAGGGTTGAGGTTGCTATGAGCGGGCTAAGGCCATGGCACTCTATGGAGGGTGACAGAGTGAGACTCTGTCTCAAAAAAGAAGAAGAAGAAGAAAAGGATTTGAAAGTCAGTACTCTGTCAACAGAGAACATGAGGCCAAAAAAAAAAAAAAAAAATGCAGCCAGTTTTATTCTTAGATGTCATTAGAAATCAAAGCATGGGGTGGCACCTGTGTCTCAGTGAGTAGGGTGCCGGCTCCACATACTGAGGGTGGCGGCTTAGAACCCAGTCCCGTCCAAATTGCAACAAAATAATAGCCGGGTGTTGTGGCGGGCGCCTGTAGTACCAGCTACTCAGGAGGCCAATGCAAGAGAATCGCCTAAGCCTAAGAGCCGGAGGTTGCTGTGAGCTGTGACGCCACAGCACTCTACCAAGGGTGATAAAGTGAGACTCTATCTCTACAAAAAAAAAAAAAAGAAAAAGAAATCAAAGCATGTATAGCTAACAACTTCATGGTCCCTTCTTCTATTTGCAGATAATGACACTAACGTCCAGGAAGTTGGATGGCTCACTCAGGGTCACAATATTAGGTGAGGCTATTCACTGGCTTTTGAGCTCGTGGTCCCAAGCTCCATGCAGTTGGACACATTTGTTGTTTCTCACATTAACTAACTCTAACATATGAAAATAATTATATAAAGTAAATTGTTCCCATAGGAGTTAATTGAAATTCTTTTTCTGAAACTATACAGCCGGTGACCTGGAAAAAATCAACAAGAAAAGCTGTGTCCCAGTGGCACCCGTTTGAAATACGGTTAGAGGCCATGCCATTTGAAATATGGGTAGAGGCCGGGCATGGTGGCTCATGCCTATAATCTCAGCACTCTGGGAGGCCGAGGCAGGTGGATCCCTTGAGCTCAGGAGTTTGAAACCAGCCTGAGCAAGAGTGAGAGCCCACCTCTACTAAAAATAGAAAAACTAGCTAGGTGTGGTGGCCGGTGCCTATAGTCCCAGCTACCTGGGAGGTTGAGGCAGAAGGATCACTTGAGCCCAGGAGATTGAGGTTGTTAGGAGCTTACGCATGGTGACAGAGTAAGGCTCTGTCTCAAAAAAAAAAAAAAAAAAAAAGAAGTGTGGTTGGACTGTTCACGCAAGGACAGGCCTTTCCAACAGAATATTGATTATATACCAATGAGCTTATTAATTCTCCCTGCAGCCCATTTAGTAGGTGACATTATTCCCATTTTACAGATGAGAAAACTGAGACTCAGAATTGGGAAATTGCTATGGGTCATAGTTGTGCTGATCTGGGATTTGGGGCCCAGTCGGCCTGCTTCCCAGCCCTGTGCCCATTCCCTCCCCTGCCTGGGCCTCCACCTGCTGTCTGCACCTCGAGTGAGCCAGGGGCACTAACTGGGAGCTCTGAGGACAGGACTTGCCCCTGTAAAGCGCAGGCAGAAGAAGGGGAATTGGGGGAGACATAGACCTGACTCTCGGCTGCTGAGAGAAGCAAGGGAGTGGGAGGCCAAAGGCAGCCAGCGCATGTTCACGCTTCTCTCTACTGCTGTTTCTATGAACGGACCACTCAAGGTACTTTCCAGCAAGTGTTTCAGATGCTGGCTCTGATGGGCTGGGACAGCCGTAGTTATGTGGGTGGTGGGAGTCCCTTTCTTGCTTTTCTTTCTCTCTTTCCTTGTGAGCTCAGGGATGATAAGTCACCCAGACAAGAGCCAAAGAACAAGGCAGGTCGGGACAACCCTCCCCACCCGGCTGTGCCACCATTTCTGTGCAGTCACTACTGAAGGCTCCCTGCCCTTTGACAGGATAGACCAGAGCGCTTCAGGGGACCAGCAGATCCCCAGTATGGCCGTGACATCGCCCCTCAACGCTGACCATCAAACCATTTGCACCTGTGTCTGTAGCATGGCAGTCAGTCAGTTGGAAGGCAGATTTCTAGTGGGACAGTTTTCTTCATTTATTAGTAGGTCAAGAACCAAATTAGATGACCCAGATCACAGACCCAGCTCATTTTTCCATACAGGTAGAGAAATCCCCCGTCCTTCAACGATGGCCAATCCTTAAATAGAGGGTGCTGGGACTCGGGGGCAGACTGAAGGGCTTCACGGGGAAGGGAAGGGACAGAGGATAAACTTTGTGCTCGGCGTTCCTCCCTTGTGCTGGACCAGCTCTTGAGCAGGAAGAGAGGCTGAGAAACAGGTCAGACCTGGGAGCCTTGGGTGTCCACATTCTGGGCAGAGGAGAGGGAAGTTGCAGGTCCCCAGAGAACTCCAGCCTTCAGCTCAACACCACACCCAAAATGGTGACAGTGGTAACAGATAAGGATAAAGCGGGATCACTGGTGTCCGGGGCCTGTGTGTGGCACACACCAGAGTCCCAGCCATTCTCACATGCCCCATGATGGGGACATGGCCATGCTGAAAATGCCATCAGCCGGCAGAGAGATCTTGGGTCACTGCAGACCTTAGCCTTAGTGAATCGCCAATAAGATCAGAATAGATCAGCAGGCCCCGAGGGCCCGTGAGGCCAGCTGAGGCCAGCAGCACCGCGGAGGGCAGCGGGGCAGGAAGTAGCTATGTTCTTGGGTACACTGGTGTGCACCTACCGGACACAGAATGGACCTCATTGTCTCCTCCCCCAGAAATTTGCCCAAGCCACACCCCTGCTCCCTAACTAGGGGAACAAACATACCTGTGGCCCCGGTAAAATTATGAACAGCTCCCTTCCTCTCCCAAACATGTCCTGGATTTATCAGACATGAGCAGCTATCAAATAAATATTATAGAATAAGGTCCATTTTGTGATTCCATGGAATAATTAGAAAAACTCACCTCTGCCCGCAGGGTTCCTTTATGCTTGAAGGTCTGCAGGGAGAGTGTTGGAGAGCTTACTGTTAACCCCGGTTATTGGGCGATGCGGTGCGTTATTTTTATATGCATTGCTTGTTGTACCAGACATGTGGGTTTGTTTGTTTTTGAGGCAGAGTCTTTCACTTTGTCACCTGGGTAGAGTGTTGTAGTGTCACAGTTCACAGCAACCTCAATCTCTTGGGCTCAAGTGATCCTCTTGCTGAGCCTCCCAAGTAGCTGGGACTACAGGTGCCCACTATCATGCCCAGCTAGTTTTTTCTACTTTTGCGGAGATAGAGTTTTGCTCTTGCTCAGGCTGGTCTTGAACTCCTGAGCTGAAGGGATCCTCCCGCCTCAGCCTCCCAGAGTACTGGGTTTATAGGTGTAAGCCACTTCACCTGGCCTCTGCATAATTTTTTCTTTTCTTTTTTTGACACAGAGTCTCACTATGTCACCCTCGGTAGAGTGCCATGATGTCGCAGCTCACAGCAACCTCAAACTCTTGGGCTTAAGCAATTCTCTTGCCTCAACCTCCTAAGTAGCTGGGACTATAGGCGCCTGCCATGACATCTGGCTATTATTCTTGTTGTTTTCACTGTTGTTTAGCAGGCCCTGGAGGGGTTTGAACCTGCCAGTCCCAGTGTATGTGCTTGGCACCCTAATCACTAAGCTACGGGCACCGAGCCTGGATAACTTTTCTTATCACTACTATCAAAAATATTGCTGATGGATTTAAAAAAGAATAATCCATTGAAGAATCAAAGTTTAGGATCTGGCTCTTAGGCTTGCTTTACTTATGTTAAATCAGCCAATTTCTGCAAGAAAAAATAGCCAGGTTCTGTGGCGGGAACCTGTTGTCCAGCTACTCAGGAGACTGAGGCAGGATGATTGCGTATGCCCAAGAGTTTGAGGTTGCTGTGAGCTATGACGCCACAGCACTCTACCCAGTGCAATAGAGTGAGACTCTGTTTCAAAAAAAAAGTCCAGTAATAAGAAATGGTATTATCATTTAGTGGGCACTGGTACACGAGCAAATTAAAGAAAAAATAAACCTCACTGGAGCCGAAAAGGAAGTCGTAGTTTGTTTTGTTTTTTGAGCAGAGGACTCTCAGGGTGGTCCCAAACTCCTGAGCTCAAGCAGTGCACCTGCCTCGGCCTCCCAGAGTGCTGGGATTACAGGAGTGAGCCAGCATGGCTGGCCCAGAAAAGGAAGTTAACTGCAATCTTAGTGAGGATCAAGGGGGAAAAGTAATCAAATATCTCAAACCCAGAGGTTTGGGGCACTGGACCACACCATTGCAGGGCATGGTTTTGTTGGAATGGTGGCTCTAAATTAGTCTTGTGTTTGCCACCAGCATCACAGACAAGAATCGGTACTGTGGTCCCAATGGCCTATTAAGTAGCTTTCGAGCTTCAAGATAGGAAACACAGCAAACTCTAGCTGTGTTGGCAAAACAGTGTCTTTCAACACCAGGGAGATTTGGATTAACACATAAATCAATCAAACCCACAGTATTTCTGTTATTGTTATATTTCAGAATAGTCTGTGTTTATTTGGAATTGAATACACTTGTCGTGTTAAAGACAGCTTGCCCTGGCTCAGCACCTATAGTTCGGTGAGTAGGGCACTGGCCACATACACCAAGATTGGCGGGTTCGAACCTGGCCCGGGCCTGCTAAACAACAATGACAACTGCAACCAAAAAATAGCCGGGTGTTGTGGCGGGCACCTGTAGTCCCAGCTACTTGGGAGGCTGAGGCAAGAAAATTGCTTTAGCCCAAGAGTTAGAAGTTGCTGTGAGCTGTGACACCACTGCACTCTACCGAGGATGACATAGTGAGACTCTGTCTTAAAAAAAAGACTACTTGCCCTATTGAAGAATCTAACCAGTGAGTCTCATGATTCCAATTTAACATGTTTTCAAGTTGCTTACATTTGTAATATTTTAAAAGGAATAAGATAATTTTTATTTTATTACTAATAAAGAAAATAATAAGATTTAGATGTTGAACTTAAATCTTAATGAAGAACTAGATTATAGTTTTAGTTTTTTAACATCAATACCTAGAAGACTCATTCTTTTCTACACAGATGCTCCGCCTCACCGAGGTTCACACTGATGCTCTTTCTGCTTCTGAATGTATGTAGCAAGCAGAGGCCAGCCCAGCCCACTGTAACTGGCTCTATGAACAAATGTCAATGACGCCTACATTTTTTTATAATCCTCTTGCTTAACTGATTACTGGACCTTTTGAGTGGTTTTCCAAAAACTGGATTTTCCAGAGGGATTCCAAAAAGCCCGTGGGCAGAGTTGCTGAGGCCAAGACTCACCATCCTTCTGTAACCTGCCCCTTACACACAAACTGCCAAAATGTTCCTATCCCTTTGTCAATTTCCCTTCTTTAACATGAACATAATTTCTGGTAGCAGGAGAATCGGATTTGAGACAACTTCTCCAAAGAAGATGTCTTTCCTATTTAAAAAAACCTCCCTTCTTCTTTGGCAATCCTCCTTATCTCAATAACTGAATGTTTGTGTGGGGAGCAAGCAGACCTGGGCCTTTCGAAACCCTCTTACAGTTTAAAAAAAGCAATCCACTGAAGGACCAAAAGTTTAGGCTCTGACTCTTAGGCTTGCTTTACTTATGTAAAATCAGCCAACTTCTTCTAGAAAAACTAGCCGGGTGCTGTAGCAGGGACCTGTCGTCCAGCTACTCAGGAGACTGAGGCAGGACAATTGCTTGAGCCAAGAGTTTGAGGTTACTGTGAGCTACGTTATAATTAAACCTTCATCGTTGAACATCATGGGTAAACCTTGTGGAATCTCAGTCCCCCAGTAAACGTGTGTGTCCTTAATGCTGGGGACTAGCGGCTCCTCAGTGACGACAGCTGTTCTGTTGAAGACCTGTGCTTGCTACCACCTTTATGATCTGACTTTCCTTTCAGTCCTAAAGATTCAAGCACTCAGCTCCGAAGCACAGACACGTTCTCCGGGGCAAATTGTTTACCAATCCGTTGACAAGTCACCCAGAAAAACTCTTAGTATGTTTGCAGGCTTAACCGCAGAGGCAAAGCCAATTGTTTGCTGATCTCTGGGGCTGGCGAGCAGGTTCCTCCGGTTCCTGGTCTGGCCAGTCTGGGGGTACCGGAAAGCCACACCTGCTGTGGCCCGCCTGCCACCTGCCTTGCCCTGAGCAAGGGACTTTACATTGTTCCTCCCCTTTGCCACCAGTAAGACCTTCATTCATGTCTATAAAGCAAATTTGGGGAAAGGTATTTAAACACAACAGAGGAAAAAGATGAATGAATGAAAATAATGAGTTGAACTCAGGCTCACAGTTTCTGGAATCATTCCGGAGGACCCTTGACCTTCACATCAGAAATACTTCTTCCTTGTTTCTCCCCCTCTTTTATTCTTCCTCATCCTCGGTCTCATGCAGGGAATTGGATTTGTTGGTTGGTTTAGTAGCTTTTAAAAAATTTTTAAACTACAGCTGCCTAGCACGTAAGTGCCTGACTTTTTGTTTTGTTTTGTTTTGTTTTTTGCAGTTTTTGGCTGGGGCTGAGTTTGAACCCGCCACCTCCAGTATATGGGGCTGGTGGTGAACCTGCCACTTCTGGCGTATGGGGCCGGCACCCTACTCCTTTGAGCCACAGGCGCCGCCCAACCTATTTTTCACCTGGGTTTACAGATTGCACTCTGTCCTCCGTTCACCTGGCTGAGAGTGGAACAGATTGATTCACATACCTCCAAGCTGCTGCCAATGGCCAGAAAGAAACAAACAGCATTGTCACTTGTAAATGCAGAAATCTTTCTCTCGCTCCTCTGTCTCCACATAACCCCTTTGCTATTCTCTCTCCTTGCTTTCTTCCATAAAGAACAATCTAATCTACTGAAGTGCTAGTTTTTGACTGATTCTACCACTTAATTTTTTTTTTTTTTGCACTTTTTGGCCAGGGCTGAGTTTGAACCCACCACCTCCAGTAGAGTATATGGGGCTGGTGCCCTACTCCTTTGACCCACAGTTGCCGCCCACTACCACTTAATTTTCTAGTATTTGTTTTTCTTTCTTTTTTTTTTTGAGACAGAGTGTCACTTTGTCACCATTGGTAGAGTGCTGTAGCATCATCATAGCTCACAGCAGCCTCTAACTCTTGGGCACCAGAGTACACAAGAAGGCACAAGGGATCCTCCTGCCTCAGCCTCCCGAGTAGTTGGGACTGCAGGCACCCACCACCATGCCCGGCTAGTTTTTCTATTTTTAGTAGAGATGGGGTCTTGCTCTTGTTCAGGTCTCCAACTCATGAACTGAAGCAATCCACCATGTGGGCCTCCCATAGTGCTGGGATTACAGGTTTGAGCTACTGCAACCTGCCAACCTCTCCTCTCTTCTACAAGGCAGGTACAAAGATATTTGACCATCACTGAGACATTGGGTAATTATTCTTATGATTCTCTCCATGCCCATGGTATTTGGAAATAAATATTTATCCTTGAGCCTCAGTTTCCTCATCTGGGTTGTTCCAATGGTGAAGAGTCGATGAATACAGTGGGTTTAGCGAGGGGCCTAGCCCAAAGTGAGTGTATATTACAGGGTGGCTGCTGTTATTATCATTGTCATCAGTATTCAGTATCAAAGTGGGGAAGTTAGCAAAAATCATTTGAAGTCGGATAAATTAAAAGCATTGGATTTAAAAGTCTAGGAAGTTGGGCTGAAGATGCTAAAGGCTGAAGTGAAGCTGACACGCTGGTTGGTCCCTACAAGAGTTGGACATACTTGAGTACTGGTTCCTCTTGTTTCAAAACAATGAAAATATTTCCATACATTCAACCCAGAAAACAGATTGGCATCAAACCAAAGGGTTTGCCCCATGCTGATGTTTAAAGTACAGGGTTAGTTAGTTGCAAGTCAGACATTCCATGCATTTACTTTCTGCTGGGACAGCAGAGACAAAGTGCTCTCTGCTGCTGTTCTGCTCACCAGAATTCTTTTTGTCACTGCACAAGAGATGTTAGTTTTTAACAAAGCTTCATAGATGTCCTGGTGCCACCCACTGTAAGTTCTGCCATGTATGGCCGAATGATTTTTTTTTTATTAAATCATAGCTGCGTACATTAGTGCAATCAAGGGGTACAATGTGCTGTTTTTTGTTTTTTGTTTTTTTTTTGAGACAGAGTCTCACTATGCCACCCTCAGTAGAGTGCCGTGGCCTCCCAGCTCACAGCAATCTCAAACTCTTGGGCTTAAGCCATTCTCATGCCTCAGCCTCCCAAGGAACTGGGACTACAGGCGCCTGCCACAATGCCTGGCTATTTTTTTTTTAGAGACAGAGTCTCACTATGTCATCCTTGGTAGAGTGCTGTCGCTCACAGCTCACAGCAACCTCCAACTCCTGGGCTTAGGCGATTCTCTTGCCTCAGCCTCCCAAGTAGCTGGGACTACAGGTGCCCACCACAATGCCCAGCTACTTTTTTGTTGCAGTTTGGCTGGGGCCGGGTTTGAACCCGCCACCCTCCGAATATGGGGCCAGCGTTCTGCTCACTGAGCCACAGGCACTGCCTGATTTTTTTTTTTTTTTTTTTTTTTGAGACAGAGCCTCAAGCTGTCACCCTGGATAGAGTGCTGGGGCATCACAGCTCACAACAACCCCCAATTCCTGGGCTCAAGTGAGTCTCCTGCCTCCGCCTCCCAAGTAACTGGCACTACAGGCGCCCCCCACAACACCCGGCCATTTTTTGGTTGCAGCCATCATTGTTGTTTGGCGGGCCCGGGCTGGATTCGAACCCGCCAGCTCAGGTGTATGTGGCTGGCACCTTAGCCCGTTGAGCCACAGGTGCCGAGCCTTTTTTTTTTTTCTTTTTCTGCCCAATTTTTTAAAAAGATCCAAAGGAGCCCACGCTGATGTGGAACCTCTCCGTACCCTGCATTTGCCCATTGCCACCATTTCTCCTGTCCAAACAGAACTTGCTGTCTTGGTCCCTTCTGATAACTGGTGATTTTTATGACATGTTGGTCATGCGATTATCCTATTTCAGAAAACTAGGAATTCTGAAAAAGATAGCGTGAACCTGGTTATTCTTCGACATCACACCTGATTTTGCTTTCTTGAGAGGAGACATTTATAGTTGTGAAGAAAAGTAGATTTCATGCAGAAGAAAGATGAAGGCCGGATGTTTGAGGTTTTTCTTTTGGTCTTTCTGTTTCCCGTGGTGTCTGAATACAGCTAGTGATACTGTTTTGTGTTTGTTTAAGGTGTGGGCAGATTGTGAAAAAATAGACAGTTGGCTGCTGCATTTTGAGCTATGTTTTTGCTTCTCGATTTCTGCTTTACACTGTTGTTAGGAGCAATAACTGGGAGGGAGAGCCAGAGCTCGGGCTCTGTGGATTCACGCAGCGTTCTTTTTTGATCCACAGAGAGGAGATTATGGAATTTCTACCAACATTCTTTGGAATGTCCTTCAGTTTTAGGTGGATGGACTTCAGTGGGGAACAGTGGTCACCTTGACCTAAGATTATAAAATAGGCATTTTTTGCCTAATTGTTTGGGATAGGATTATGAAAGTGTCACTGTTCTATGCTCTCTTTTCCAAATGGAAAAAAACATGATTTAAATTGAATTAGTTCTTGTTCTTCTGCGTACATAGTTTTAGATGTATTTATCATAAAGAATTAATACTTTTTTAAAAAAAATTTGATCCTTTTATTTCCATATGAAATGTAATGTTTAGGCATGCTGTTTCTTAAAAAAATCATTGGCCATAAAGCAATACTTTCAAGTTCATTATTTTCAAATTAAGAATGTACCAAATTGATGTCCTATGCAAAGCCCTGTAATGCCATTTGCAACCAGGAGGTGGCTGAGCACTCTGGGAGGCTGAGACAGGAGGATCTGTGGAGTTCAGGAGTTTGAGAGTGAGACCCCATCTCTACTAAAAATAGAAAAACTAGCCAGACTTTGTGGTGGTGGGTGCCTATAGTCCCAGCTACTTGGGAGGCTGAAGCAGGAGGATGGCTTGAGCCCAGGAGTTTGAGGTTGCTCTGAGCTGTGACAACACAGCACTCTAGCCTAGGGCAAAAGAGTAAGACTCCATCTTAAAAAAAAAAAATTGCAGGTTACAATTTTACTATAAACAATTGTAATAAAAAATCATTTACAATATCATAGAAATGAGATAATTGGGAATAAATTTAACAAAAAAGTGTGATATACATAGAAAACTATAAAATGTTGCTGAAATTAAAAAAGGCTTAGGCTCGGCGCCTGTGGCTCAATGGGCTAAGGCGCCAGCCACATACACCTGAGCTGGCGGGTTCGAATCCAGCCCGGGCCCGCCAAACAACAATGATGGCTGCAACCAAAAAATGGCCGGGCATTGTGGTGGGCGCCTGTAGTCTCAGCTACTTGGGAGGCGGAGGCAGGAGACTTGCTTGAGCCCAGGAATTGGAGGTTGCTGTGAGCTGTGATGCCACGGCACTCTCTCCAGGGTGACAGCTTGAGGCTCTGTCTCAAAAAAAAAAGGCTTAGAGCATGTTTAAGGATTAGAAAGCTCAGTGTTGTTAAAATATTAGTTCTCTCCAAACTGAGAAATATGTTCATTGCAATTCCAATCAAAATCTCAGCAACCTTTTTGTCAGAAATCAACACACTGATTTTACCATTTATATCAAATGTAAACAACTAATATAGCTAAAATGTTCTTGAAGTTGTACTACGTGATTCAAATTTTATTATAAAGCTACATACAGTGTTTAAGGTAATATCTTACTGGCAGAAAAAAATGGTAATGATATTATAGATAAATGGAATCTTTATTATAGAATACAGATTTTGGTAAACATATCAACATCATTTCTTGGGGAAAGGATGATCGTTTTAATAAAAAATGGTGTTCAAACAATTGTATGTTCATGGTCAAAAGAATGAACCCTGGTCTTTACCTTGTGCCATATGCCAGTTAACTCAAAATAGGTTGTAGAACTACATAAATGTAAGAACTCATACTACAAAACATCCAGAAGTCAATGCAGGAATACATTTTGGTGACCTTGGCTTAGGCAAAGGTTTCTTACATAAGACAGAAAAAGCAGAAATCATAAAAGAAAAGAAATCAATAGAATGCCCTAATCAGAATTAAGAACTTCTATTCTTCAAAAGACACTGTTAAGAAAATAAAAAGTTAAGCCACAGATTGGGAGAAAAGATTTGCAAAGCACACATCTGATCAAGGACTTGTATATAGAATATAGAACCCCCCAAAGTCAATGAAAATAAACTACCCAATTAAAAATGAGCCAAAGATTTGAATAGATACTTAAGTGACAAAGACAGAGTATTCTTGTGAGTATACATGAAATAGATGTTCAATAGCATGGGTCCTTAGGAGAACACAAATAGTAGTTTGAGACCAGCCTGAGCAAGAGTGAGAACCCTTCTCTACTAAAAATAGAAAAACTAGCTGGGTTCTGTGGTGCCGGGTGCCTGTAGGCCCAGCTACTTAGGAGGCTGAGGCAGGAGGATGGTTTGAGGCCAGGAATTGCTGTGAGCTATGACACTACAGCACTCTAGTCTAGGGCAAAAGAGTGAGACTTCATCTTAAAAAAAAAAAAAAAAAAACTGGAGGCATCTTCTCACCAGCTGCTCTTGGTGAGAGGATTCTAGCCCCCTTTGGCTGGACTGTCCCACCTGGAAGCCTTGTTCTAGGGGCACAGTGAGACTGGGGGAATTCTAGGTGCTGAGGAAAAGGCCTCTCCAATACCCAAGCTCAGAGACAAGGAAAATTAAAGAGAAGGAGGAAGCAAGAGGACAAAGTAGGGGAAGGAAGTGAATGAGAAGAAAATACACAAGAGAAGGAACCAACAAAAAAATTCTGGCAACACGAAAAACCAAAACCTCTTCCCCTCAACAGATCATGAGACAGGTACTAGAAGATCCCACATATAAAGAAATTATGGAAATGACAGAAATGGAAATTTCGAGTATGGATGGCAAAAATCATGAAGGGATTCCCTTCAAAGGGAAAGTGGGAAACTACCAAAAGGAAATCCAAAAATTGACACAAGGAATGAATGAAAGACATGATGAAATTAGAAAAGATGTATTGGAGCTTAAGGAATTAAAGGAGTCACTCAGGGAACTTAAGGAGGCAGGAGAAAGTATCAATAACATATCAGACCATAATAAGATGCCACTGCATGCCTACCAGCATAGCTAAAATTAGAAAGGCTACCAATACTAAGTGTTGGGAAGGATGGAGGGCACCTGGAAACCTCTTTCACTGCTGGTTGGAATGCAAAATTATATAGCCTCTTGGAAAACAGTGTGACAGATTCTTATAAAATTAAGCAAACATTTTTTTATACAACCTATATCTTGCTCCTATGTATTTATTTACCCAAGAGAAAATAAAACATGTTCATGTAAACACTTGTTTCTAGTACCTTTATTCACATCAGCCCCAAACTGGAAATAACTCAAATGTCCTTCATCTGGTGAATGTATAAATAGTGATACATCCATGTAAAGAAATATTACTCAGTCATGAAAAGTACTGAACTACTGCTACCCCCCACAACATGAATGAAAACAAAAGTTTTATGCTGAATGATAGCAGCCAACACCAAAGGTTATACATACTGTATGCCTCCATTTACCCTGTATTTTCTCTAAAAGGAAAAACCATAGAAAGAAAATCAGTTTAGTGATCACCAAGATCAGGAACAAGGAAAGGAGGGGACAGTAAAAGGTCATAAAGAAATCTTTCGGGTGATGGAAATGTTCTCTATTACGATTATGGGGGTGGTTAGGCACCATGTACACCTGTCAAAACTCATACAGTGGCTCACACCTGTAATCCCAGCACTTTGGGAGGCCAAGGTGGGTGCATTGCTTCAACCCAGGAGTTCGAGACCAGCCTGAGCAATAGCAAGACCCTGTCTTTACTAAAAATAGAAAAACTAGCAGGCACTGCGGTAGGCATCTGTAGTCTTAGCTACTCAGGAGGCTGAGGCAGGAGAATTGCTTGAGCCCAGGAGTTTGAGGTTGCTGTGAGCTATGATGACACCAGGCGCTCTACCCGGGGTCACAGAGTTAGACTTTGTTTCAAAAAAAAGAAAGAGAAAATTTCCCCTTTCTAAAGGATTGGCGGCTTCTGGATTGTCTGGACTCTGGGAGGATAGAGGTAGGCTTAGGATATGAAGTGTGAGAAATGGCTGTGTGGCTGGAAACCCCCCCCCCCCCACTTCATACACCATAAACTAATGGTGTATGCTGGAAGGAGTGGTGCTACCTGCCACTTGGTTCAGTGACTTTGCAGTAAACTCTGGTTTCTTGTCCTTTCTTCCAAAAAAATTTCTCTTAAATCCAGCCACAAGCAATCCTTTCTTATGTGGTCCTTGCATTTTGAGATAGCGTTGGCAGTTGGAGCCATGCAGGAAAAATCTGAATCTTCTCTCAAAACTGTTTTCTTGAGTTTCCTTTTGTGACTTTTCAACGAGGCCTGGAAGTGTCACGGGGAGAAAGCTGGGGCATCCCTGCTTCATGGCAGGAAGCCACTTCGGCTCATTGCTACCAGCTCAATCCGGCCTGGGCCCCGAAGTGTTTTGTTCCTAATCATGCAGCAGCCTGTGCATTCAATTAAAATGTTGTGTGGCTTCCTGAACATCACCGGTTAGAATGACTGCATTCTCTTAACTCAATTGGGCAGGATGGCACATGTCCTAGAACTTGCTGTTGTTTCTTATTAGCGGTTATTTCTCGCCACCCGAAGTCCAAGAAAACAATCCTTGCTTGTGGTCATCCTGTGTCTGCGGACTCTTGATTCTCACCCTGTGCATGCTCAGCATCCTGTGTGCGGAACAGGTTGGGCCCGAATGTCATGGTTATTGAGCAAATTTGAAAATAAGTGGGTTTGTAGGAGTCAGAGCGAGAGGAGCACTGGTCTGGTGCAGGGGTGGGAAGGTAACGGACAGCAGGAGGGTGAGTCATAGCTGCTCTGAGCTGCAGAAACAGCTCAGCCCAGCCAGCTGCAGGCACTTCCGGTGCCACTTTAACAAGTGAGCCTGTCTGGGCTCCTTCCAGCCGGGTAGTTTGGGAATGAGCTTGGAATTCCTGAATAGGAAATCTCGCATGCAGTATCTCAGTGCCCCCCAGGGACGGTGTTTGAGGACTGGCCCGCAGGCTGCGCCCACAGTAGTGACCTGAGGAGAAACTACCAGGGTGACGCAGGCAGCGTCCCGCCCTCTGGGGGACAGTTCAATAGGAGGCTCTCAGGCACTGCCCTTTTAGAGAAGTTAGGAGGAAAGAGTTCAAAATAAAACTCCGAAGAAAGAGGCATAGGCCGTGTGGCTAGGTTCCACTTGCACCACCCTCACCCGGTGATCTCACTGGAAGGAAGCCGATAGGTGTCAGAGGCAGAGAGAAGGAAAGGTGAGTGGTTCCGAGTCGGAACAACCGTTCTGTCCAGCGACATCTGTAAGCAGGAGTTGTCCAGAGAGACTCCTGGCTCTGTAGCCCCAAAGGACACTGTGACCTGTGTGTGATCTTGGTGACATTATCTGGTTAGGTTCAAAAGAGGGAAGTACTAGATGGAAGAATGTTCCCTCCCCCCACCTTTTTCCTTTGAGACAGAGTCTCACTGCTCAAGCAATGCTCCTGCCTCAGCCTCCCGCATAGCTGGGACTACAGGCACCTACCACCACACTGGGCTAGTTTTTCTATTTTTAGTTGAGGCGGGGTCTCAATCTTGCTTGGGCTGGTCTTGAACGCCTGAGCGCAAGGGATCCTCTGGCCTTGGCCTCCCAGAGTGCTGGAATTACAGGCATGAGCCACCGCGCCCAGCTGTAAAAGGGCCTTCCTTATAAAAGTCCTTAACGGTCTTGGGCAAATGTAGCGAGATGCACGCTCTCCATGAACTCCTCTGAGTTAGGGCATTTGCCCTTGGTCCTGGTGTCCAGCTCTGGAAAATTCTGTAGCCTTAGATACTACCTGGTCTCTAAGCTGCTCAGCACAAAAACACCCAGAGATGCTATCTGACACCCCCATGACAGCTGGCTTTATCAGGACACAACTTGTCACCTGTGGAAATTACAACATGACAGATCCCAGGGTCTCTTTTTCTAAGGACTTCAGGTTTAGGACGAGGAGAGGTAAGAGGGTCAGCTGCCACATCAAACCCTCTTGTGTAACCTGGTGTCCTGGACCCCAGAGGCCCCTTCAGCCAAGGACACCTGGGTTCTGTGGAAACTTAAGTATTTTTCTGGAAAATGCCACCTTGCCTCCTGAGTCATGATTGGAAGGAGAAAAATTATAGGGATATGTATGTGACAACCAAGTAGCATAAACAAGACCTTGATAATTTTGTTCCTATTCTGTTTCTGACAGGAATAAAAATGAGATGGAAAGATTTGAAAATGCAATAGAAGACAATGACAGTCACGCTTCCTGCTTCTTTTTCTATAGATTTCTGTAGAATTTACAGTCACTACTTAAATATTCCTTCAGAACACAACTAAATGCCACCGTTTGACATTTAGCGTTATGGACATTTGGTGCAAGAATTTGGAGTGTGGCTAACTATAGTGTGGTCTGTAGTGCTGCGTATTTTTGAAGGAAGAAAAAGTAATAGCCTAGCCATAAACCTGAAATTCATGGATAGAAAAGGTCGCAAGATCTAAGGCAGGGTATTTGGGGGGGGGGGGTTGCTATTTTTTTTTTTTTTTTTTTTTAGACAGAGTATTACAGGTGAGCCCTGGATTAAAATTACTTTTAACCGGTGGAAATTAAAAAATGCAAGAACCCAGGGGCGCTTCTTGTGATGGCA
>CAUYRH010111933.1:0-10268 GCA_963574655.1 Perodicticus potto
TGGGCTTAGGTGATTCCCTTGTCTCAGCCTCCCGAGTAGCTGGGATTACAGGCACCCCCCACAACACCCTGCTATGTTTTTGTTGCAATTTGGCCGGGGCTGGGTTCGAACCCACCAGCCTCGGTATATGGGGCCAGCGCCCTACCCACTGAGCCACAGACACCGCCCTATTATTTATTTTATTTTATTGTTTTTTTTTTTTTTGTAGAGACAGAGTCTCACTTTATCGCCCTCAGTAGAGTACCGTGGCTTCACACAGCTCACAGCAACCTCCAACTCCTGGGCTTAGGCGATTCTCCTGCCTCAGCCTCCCAAGTAGCTGGGACTACAGGCGCCTGCCACAACGCCTGGCTATTTTTCTGTTTTGCAATTCAGCCCAGGCCGGGTTTGAACTCGCCACCTTCGGTATATGGGGCCAGCGCCCTACTCAGGTCGATGAGCCACAGGTGCCACCCCGCCCTATTATTTCTTTTTACTTTGTTCTTTCCACCCTTTAAGTGGAACCAGATTGTTTTACCATTTAATCATAGCTCTAATATAAAATATTTGTAAATATACTTTTATTATGATAATACATTTAGAGAAATACAGAAAACAACATATCAAACATCTATGTAGTAATGACCCAGAATTAACAATATTAACAAATGTTAACTTTCTGTCATATTTTTCTTTAATATTAAAAGAAATCAAACCTAAAACAGATATGTCTAAAATCCATTTGAACACTGTTCTCCTTGTTCCCTCTTCAGAGGAACTACCATCAAGAATTTCACTGGGACAGTGCCTGTGGCTCAACAAGTAGGGTGCCAGCCCCATATACCGAAGGTGGCGGGTTCAAACCTGGTCTCGGCCAAACTGCAAAAACAGAAAAATAGCCGGGCATTACGGCCGGTGCCTGTAGTCCCAGCTACTCGGGACGCTGAGACAAGAGAATCGCCTAAGCCCAGGAGTTGGAGGTTGCTGTGAGCTGTGTGACGCCACAGCACTCTATAGAGGGTGAGAAAGTGAGACTCTGTCTCTACAAAAAAAAAGAAGAAGAAGAATTTCATTGTATGTCTTTCCTTCTCTTCTAAGAGGGCAACTTAGAACCTGCTTATACCGAAGTGTGCCTGGACAACAGCATTTGTTTATCATAAAATTGGTACTTTTTTTTTGGTGGAAAATGAGGAAGTGAGAAGAACGTGACCTTTGGAGTCATTTGGACCTGAGTTCCTCCCCTGGCTCTTCCTCTGACCAGCTGTGTGTTACTTAGCGTTCTGAACCAGAAAATCCCCACGGTTCAAAGTAATAGAATTTGGTGAAAGCATGATTGGATCTCCTCATCTGGATTTGAAGAGAGTAAAAGTTCTTCTGGAAAAGACAAATATGATGTGCAGATCAGATCCAGGTGAGCACACAAGGCACTAGGGTCTGCTGGCCCCAGCATGGTCTAGCGGCTAATTGAGGCCTGGCCCAGGGAGAGCGGGCTTTGCCTTGCTCCTGTTCATTAAACCACATGTTGGCTCAGTGTCTGGGAGTGGCCTATTTCAGTCACCCATTGCATCACTCTAGCACAGAAAGGTTCCAGTCTTGGTCCAACACAGTCTTACTCATGTTAGGAAGGGAAATGGTTTTCTTTTTCTTTTTCTTTCTTTCTTTCTTTTCTTTGTTTTTTTTTTTGAGACAGAGCCTCAAGCTACCACCCTGGATAGAGTGCCACGGCATCACAGCTCACAGCAACCTCCAATTCCTGGGCTCAAGCGAGGCTCCTGCCTCCGCCTCCCAAGTAGCTGGGACTACAGGCCCCCGCCACAACGCCTGGCCATTTTTTGGTTGCAGCCGTCATTGTTGTTTGGTGGGCCTGGGCTGGATTTGAACCAGCTCAGGTGTACGTGGCTGGCGCCTTAGCCTGTTGAGCCACAGGCATCGAGCCTTTTTTTTTTTTTTTGAGACCTCAGTAGGGTGCTATGGTGTCATAGCTCACAGCAACATCAAACTCTTGGGCTCAAGCAATTCTCTTACCTCAGCCTCTGCAGTAGTTGGGACTAGGCGCACCTGCCACAGCACCCAGCTATTTTTAGAAGCGAGGTCCCGCTCTGGCTCAGGTTGTTCTCAAACCCATGAGCTCAGGCAATCCACCCACCTCGGCCTCCCACGTGCTAGGATTACAGGTGTGAGTCACCATGCCTGGCCCCCAGCCCTTTTTTTTATTGAGACAGAGTCTCACTCTGTCACCCTAGGTAAAGTGCCGTGGCATCATCATAGCTCTCAGCAACATCAAACTCTTGGGCTTAAGTGATACTCTTTTTTTTTTTTTTTGTAGAGTCTCACTTTCTTGCCCTCAGTAGAGTGCCGTGGCGTCACACAGCTCACAGCAACCTCCAACTCCTGGGCTTAGGCGATTCTCTTGCCTCAGCCTCCCGAGTAGCTGGGACTACAGGCACCTGTCACAACACCTGGCTATTTTTTTGTTGCATTTTGGCCGGGGCCGGGGCGGGTTTGAACCTGCCACCCTCGGTATATGGGGCTGGCGCCCTACCCACTGAGCTACAGGCGCCACCTTAAGTGATACTCTTGCCTCAGCTTCCCAAGTAGTTGGGGCCACAGATGAGCGCCACTACATCCAGGTAGTTTTTTCTATTTTTAGTAGAGACAGGGTTTGGCATTCCCACAGCTGGTATCAAACTCCTGAGCTCAAGCAATCCACCCTCTTTGGCCTCCCAAAGTGCTAGGATTACAGGTGTGAGCCACTGTGCCTGCTGTGGTTTTCTTTTTTAGAGTAACATGGCCTCCAGGTGAAAATGCTGTTCCAAAGCTGCAAATATAGCTGGCTGTCTTCTGCTCAAAATTCTTGCTTAAGGCTGAAGATACTGACATCCGTGGTACAGGGATCCATTTCCCCATATTTCCGTATTAAACTGAAAAAGCAGAATCTCTTCTCTCTCTCCACATCTGCAAAAACAATGGTGTCCTCTTGCCCACGGAGCCTGTCATCAGTCTGTGATTTGGCCTCTCATCTTCAGAACCTTCTCAACGGATGGAACAGTGGGGTTCTGTAATTCCACCTCTTGCGCCACCTTCACCCACGTTTGACATTAGGCTAGACAAACACTACCAAAGGAAACATATGTCATGAAGGGAATGTGAGCTCGTAGGTCCCACACCCACAGTGTGTGTCTTGGACTCACCAAACACGCATGTTGCAAGTGGTGAGTGGCATCTTGTTTCAAACAATACTAAACCAACAATAATGAAGGAAGAGGTCTAAATGACACTTCTCTGGATTCTCCACCGAGGAAAACACAAAGAAATTTTGGTAGATGAAATTCAAGCTGATAACTTCTCTACCGAAATTATTCTTTTAGTCCTTTCAAGCTGGTTTCACAGGTTTTTAAGAAGTCGCCCATTGTAGGTGGAGCTTTATCTTCTTAGAACTACTTCCAGGGACCTGAAATACCACCTGAAAATGAGCAAGACATCAGGGCTCCTCTCGGGCCACAATTATACTTTATCGTATATTAATCACACATGCATTTTTAGTTTGACCTGTAAATCGTAACAAGTTGTTGGGATGTTGGGGGCATTTAAAAATATGTGGAAATATGAGACATGCAATATTTTTCCTTTACTTGTGTGCTATGACTCTATTGCCCTGGAGCTAAAGTGGCAGGTATCAGAGGAGTTTTACATGTAGTCCACATCGTGTCTTGTGCATTTATTCTCAGATTTGGGCTTTGGCAGAGATGCTAAACACACAGATGCCAATTAGGAAACTCAAATCTAGTCCTTACTCAGAGATTAAATATTTTAACACAGTGTCTCAAACTATAATTAAAGGAAGTGAGCTTTGTTACTGGGAGAACAAAAACACAGAGAGGCAGACAACTATTTTTGGAATTGTTCTTATCTTCAGCACAACCTACTCTATACTTTATCAACATGTTTCAAGTATTTATTTTCTTTTTTTGTAGAGACAGAGTCTCACTTTATTGCCCTCGGTAGAGTGCCGTGGCATCACACAGCTCACAGCAACCTCCACCTCCTGGGCTTAGGCGATTCTCTTGCCTCAGCCTCCCAAGTAGCTGGGACCACAGGTGCCCGCCACGTTGGCCAGCTATTTTTTGTTGCAGTTTGGCCGAGGCCGGGTTTGAACCCGCCACCCTCAGTATATGGGGCCAACACCCTACCAACTGAGCCACAGGCGCCGCCCATGTTTGAAGTATTTCTAGCCTAACAAATAAATCTCAATAAAACATCATACAATAACACATTTGTGGGGCGGCGCCTGTGGCTCCTCGAGTAGGGTGCCGGCCCCATATACCGAGGATAGTAGGTTCAAACCCAGTCCCGGCCAGACTGCAAAAACAGAAAAATAGCCGGGGCTTGTGGCGGGCGCCTGTAGTCCCAGCTACTCGGGAGGCTGAGGCAAGAGAATGGCCTAAGCCCAGGAGTTGGAGGTTGCTGTGAGCTGTGTGATGCCACGGCACTCTACCGAGGGCGATAAAGTGAGACTTTGTCTCTACAAAAAAAAAAAAAAAAGTCAGCACATGGTGCATCCCTGACACCATTTCCCAGAGTGCTGTGGTAGGATAAAGCTTTGCAACCTTCAGGGCGGCTGTATAAACTGTTTGCAATCCCAGGAAAGCCCAGACACACACACTCCCTCTTTCACAAGCAAGATGGCCTCTCAGGAGTAGAGGAAACAGTCTTTGGTCCAAACATCTGGAGCCACTGGGGGTTTTAGAGTCCTATGGCAGGACGTAGGAGCCCTGGCTCAGGTGAGCTGTGCCACAGAGTGCTCCCCTTGGGGAGGGACGGGGCAGGGGACTCACCTGGATGTTCCTGTGCAGGAGGCGCTGACTCAGCACTCTCAGGGAGACTCGCCTACAGTAGTCCAGTCTGGCCTCGTGCCACAGCAGCCTGTCGGTGGACGTGTCATAGATGGCATAGCCACTCATGTCCTCTTTCAGAGCCTTGAAGTCATGCTTCAGGTCATGGCCCACCACCAGCTTGCCTTTCAGGAGCTGCAGGATCTGGCCAGGGAGACATGTGCCATTCCCATATCACCCAGGGTCCTCTGGGTGGGTCTGGGGCAACTTGGTGTAGTCAAGGGGCTGGCAGGAAGCAGCCCCTTCTTGACTTGCTGTGTGACCTCAGGCAAATTATCATCCCTCTCTGGGCTTCAATTTTATCATCTATGAAAAGAGGAAATTGGACTTGGTCCTTCCTCACGATAGTTTCGGTTTGTGCCAGTGGCTCACCTTAGCTCCTTCGGTGGCATAGTAGCAATGTCTAGTACGTACCGAGAACTTCCACACACCAAGCATGCCTCAAAATATGTCACATATGGCTGGGTGTGGTGGCTCTTGCCTGTAATCCTACTTTGGGAGGCAGTGGTGGGTGGATTCCTTGAGCTCAGGAGTTTGAGACTAGCCTGAGCAAGAACGAAATCCTGTCTCCACTAAAAATAGAAAAATTAGCCGGGTGCTATACTAGGCACCTGTAGTTTCAGCTACTCGGGAGGCTGAGACAAGATGATCTCTTGAGCACTAAGGTTGCTGTGAGCTATGATGATGCCGCAGCACTCTACCCAAGGTGACAGAGTAAGACTCTGTCTCAAAAAAAAAAAAAAGTCACATATATTATGTTGTTTAATCTTCTCAACAGCCCTAATGTGACAGGCAGAATAATGACCTCCCAAAGATGTCTGCTCCCTAAAGCCCAGGACCTGTGAATACGTTACATGGCAATGGGGCATTAAAGTTGCAGGTGGAATCTAGATTGCTAATCAGATGACCTTAAAATGGGGAGATTTTCTGGATTATCTAGGTAAATCCAATATCATCACAGGTTCTAAACATCTGTGGATGCCATGTGAAGAGAGCTAGACGTGTGTAGCTGTCTTTGAAGACAGCGGAAGGGGTCAAGAGTCAAGGTATTCAGGCTGCTGCCTCTGAAAGTTGGAGAGGGTAAGAAGGTGGACTCCTCAGAATCTCCACGAGAAATCCAGCCCTACTAACATCCTGATTTTAGCCTAGTAAGACCTATGCTGGACTTCTAAACTACAGAAGTGTAAGATATTACATTTGTGTTGTTTTATTTATTTTTTTTGGAAAATGTTGCCCTTGGTAGAGTGCTGTGGAGTCACAGATCACAGCAACTTCAAACTCTGGGGCTTAAGCGATTCTCTTGCCTCAGCCTCACGAGTAGCTAGGACTACAGGTGCCCTCCACAACGCCCAGCTATTTTACTGTTGCAGTTGTCATGGTTGCTTAGCTGGCCCCGGCTGAGTTTGAACCTGCCAGCCTTTGTGTATGTGGCTGACACCATAACCACTGTGCTACGGGTGCTAAGCCACATTTGTGTTGTTTTAAACCACTAAGTTTATGGCTTTGTTATAGCAGCCACAAAAAACTAGTACATGGTCAGGTGCAGTGGCTCATGCTTGTAATCCTAGCACTCTGGGAGGCCGAGGCAAGAAAATTGTTGGAGAACTAGGATTTCAAGGCCAGCCTGAGGAAGAAAGAGCAAGACCCCATTTCCACAAAAGATGGAAAAATTAGCTGGGCATGGTGGCATGCAGTGGTAGCCCCAGCTACTTGGAGGCTTAGGCAGGATCACTTGAGCCCAGGAATTTGAGGTTAGAGTTAGCCGTGATGGTTGATGATGCCACTGCACTCTAGCCAGCTTGAGACCCTGTCTCAGAAAAACAACAAAACAAAAAACTAATACAGCTGGGAGGTAGGACTATATTTAACTGAATTTTACAAATGAAAAATCTGAAGCCTAGAGGAGTGATATGCCCAAGGTTGCTCTGTTATCTTTAAACAAGTTTGCAAATTCCTTGACACTCTTCTCAACAGAAATGGAATCTAATTTCCCTTCCCTTGCATAGGGGCTGGCCCTTGTGACTTCTAACTTCTCTCTGGGATCAGAATCATCCCAGGAGCCTTAAGCTGTCTTATAAAGAAGTCTAGCTACCACAAAGCCACCATGCTGAAGAGACCAGGAGCAGCCACGTAGAGATAGAGACGTGCCTGAGGAAACCCAGCACCAGCTCTGTCCGGGAGGGCCCTTCTGATCAGTCCAGACCCCAGCCTTAAAGGTGCCTCCACTGATGAGCTGTCCCCACCTGCCAAGCACCCGCCCAAATTATAGGTGTGTGAGTGAAATCTTGGCATTGTTTGGACCTTAATGGGGTGGTTTGCTAGGCACCTTTAGATAACTGGGGAAGTCACACAGCCAGCAGCTGGCTCCAGGGTCTGCTTGTCACCACCACACTGAGCCAGCAGAGCAGATGCTCCAGGCCTCCACCACCCAGTGACTGAGCTACAGGGGACAAGCCCGAGAGCACCCCCAGTCTGGCATCCCCTCTCACTTTCTCTCACGCATGCATGGCCAAACAGGCCAGGCAGCTGTGTTGGAGAGTATGGGAGAGGGGACCTAAAAATAGAATCGGCGTGAGCTGATCAGGTCTAGGCTGAGGGGGCAGCCCAATTTGACAGCCCTCTGACAGTTTTCATCTCTTTCTCCTTATGTAGCCCATGCCCTTCATCCATGACCTGGGAAAGGTCTTTCTGGATGGCTGACACCTTCCTCACAGCCTGCTTCTCCTTCTAGATGGCTAGGGGGCTCCTGGGATACCACGTGGTCCCTTTTACGTAATCGCTTTTACACATTCTCACCAGCGACCCAGGAAACCAAGGCTCAGAGAGGTGAGGTGACTCATCCTGGGTCACAGTGTTGGAGGTAGTGTCTGGCCATCTACTCAATGGGTAGTTTCAGCGACCCACTCCGCCATCCACCTGGTTTTGTTGGAGGCCTTCTCTGGACAGAGCCTGTGCTCAACACGGGGGATGGGGAGCACCTGCCGGAAGGAAGATGGAGTGTCGCCTGGAACCACACCTGCCCTTGCCAAACCTGAGCGTGCTCAGGAGCCACCCCGGGCATGGTGATAAAACATAGATTCAGATTCAGGAGGGCCGGGGTGGGGCCTGGGATTCTGCATTTCTAACAGGTGCTATAATGCTGCTGGCTTTGAGGGTCACACGTGAGGCTTTAAAAGATGACAACACCGGCACATGCCCTCAGAGCAGAGGCTCAGGGGAAGCCCTGCACTGGGGAAACAGGCTGCCCCCGGCTCAGCACAGCCCTGGCTGTGGGGAGGAGTAGCTGTGCTCAGTAGCTGTGGGTCACATGCCTGTTCCTGCTCACATCCTCTCTGCTTCTCAACAATGTAGCCTGTTTGCCTGACTAGGAGCCTGGCTCAGGCCCAGTTCACACAAAGCCCTGAAAGAACTCATTCACCATCCCAGAGGCAGCCACAGCCAGTCCGACACAAGAGAGGGATAAGTCATCGTGACGTGGATTCCTGGGAAATTCCTCACTTCCTGAGCCGGACAGTCCCTGGTGATGGGGCAAGGGGGGGCCACCTTAGGCACTTAGGACTCATCATGAGATAAAATAAGAAAGAAAATAAGAGGAGGGAGACAGCAGAGGGAGGAAGAGGCGGAAAGGAGGGAAGAGAACAGTCTACTTAGCAGAGGAAGGAACAGTCTCCTTAGCAGAGAAGAGTCTACTTAGCAACTCTTTTGGACAAAGGTGCTGGGAAAGATTGCTGGGACTTGCTGTGTGTCCTCAGGGATGTCAAATACCGTCTCTGGGCCTCAGCTTTCCTATGTAAAGTGAGAGTCTGGATGGGTGAGGCATGAGGGGCATGTTAGCAGACTTTCAAGGCAGGGCTGGTAGGGGAAAGAAGTAGGGGATCCCTGGAGCCCAGGAGGGTGTGGAGAGGCAACAGCAGTTGCCTGGGTTGTGTGACCTGCTGGCCACTGGACCTGCCCTGAGTCAGTGTCACGAGGCTGGTGTGTCAGACTTTGACACTGTCAAACACAGGGGCGGAGACTCCAATTACTGGAAAGACCTGGGGCAAGTTGGGGATGGGACACATGACCTCCTGTCAGCCGCTGTCCAGGCCACTTTCCTGACCTCCTCAAAAAGATCTTCCTCAGCTCCATCTAGGTGAGGAGGGAGGGAGGGGGAAGGAGCAGAGGAGCTCGCCCAGGTCGCACAGCTGGTGAGCCGGCGGCCAGGATGCAGCGTCTGGCTCCCCCTGCTCTCGTCCTTCTTATTATAGTTATTATTGCCGCCTGCTGAGAGCAGAGGGCCAGAGAGTACTGCCGGGCCCATCTGATATTAGTGAAGAGTGCTGGGACCGGGAACACAGCCCTCCAAGGCGGGGTTGCTACGCTCTCTCACCAACCGTGAGGGGGTGCAGAGCAGCGTGGACCCAGGTTCCGAGCAGGGCAGTGACAGGCCAGGTGCGCCTGGGCCTGCGCACTCCGTCCACTGTGTTTCCACTCTGTGTCCAAGAATTACTCAGGTTGCCTGATCCACAAATTCAGGAGGGCCTGGCCCTATTCCAGACCTACTAACCAAAATCACCAGGGGAGGGGTGTTAGCCAGTGTTCCAGGGGATTCTTCCCGTCTGACGAGTCTGGAAATCTCCACACTCATGCCCACTGGGCAGCTCAGAGACCACTGCTCTCCCTAACTACCCATATATCCTTCATTAGTTCATGTAACCATTCATTCATTCTCGGCTGCCAGGAGCAGTGGCTATAAGCGGCCCCCTACCCTTACTGTCATCTTCCAAAGTGGCCCCAGCCCCCGCTTTTTTCTTGTCCCTTGCTGAGCCCTCTGGGTGCCCCTGCCTCCAGTTGTGCCTGGTTTCCACAAGGCCAAGTCTGAAGATGGAGCCGCCCTCCTCCATCTGGCTGAGTCCCAGACAGGCCTGCCAGGTGGCCCAAACAGGACACTCCAACCCAGCTGCTGTGCTGGTTACAGCTGAAATCACTCCCTGATTACCTCATCTGTGTCTCATCATGCTGAGCTGACATTAAAAGAGCATTAACTGGGAGGCTCCTGTAGCTCAGTGGTTATGGTGCCAGCCACATACACAGAGGCTGGTGGGTTCGAACCCATCCTGGGCCTGCTAAACAATGACAACTGCAACAAAAAAAAAATGGCTGGGCATTGTGGTGGGCGCCTGTGGTCCCAGCTACTTGGGAGGCTGAGGCAAGAGAATCGCTTACGTCCATGAGTTTGAGGTTGCTGTGAGCTGTGATGCCATAGCACTCTACCCAGAGTGACAGCTTGAGACTCTGTCTCAAAAAAAAAAAAAAAAAAAAAAAAAAAAATAGCAATAAAAAACAAAAACGATTTAAAACAAATTAACAAAGGCGGTTAATTTAAAAAAAAAAAAAAAATAAACCCCCCAGGGGGGG
>CAUYRH010111934.1:0-10920 GCA_963574655.1 Perodicticus potto
CCCCCCACACCCACCCCACCACCCACCCCCCCAACACCCCCCCCACCCCACCCCCCCCACCCCCCCCCGCCCCCCTCCCCAAACCCCCCCCCCACCCCCCCACCCCCCCCCCCCCCCCCCCCCCCCCCCCCCAATAAGGACCTGACGAACAATAAAATACATATATTTAAAACTGCTAAAAAAAAAAAAAAAGAAATAGAGTATGTAAAAATATATTGCCAAACTACTTTTGTATTAAAGATTTTTCCTTGAAAATTTAAAAAAAAAAAAAGAAATCTCATAAAATCAGGCTGCACCTGAGGCTCAGTGAGTAGGGCACCGGCCCCATATACCAAGGGTGGTGGGTTCACACCGGGCCACGGCCAAACTGCAACAAAAAAATAGCTGGGCATTGTGGCGGGCGCCTGTAATCCCAGCTATTCTGGAGGCTGAGGCAAGAGAATCGCCCAAGCCCAGGAGTTGGAGGTTGCTGTGAGCTGTGATGTGACAGCACTCTACAGAGGGTGATAAAGTGAGACACTATCTCTTACAAAAAAAAAAAGAAAGAAAAGTCTCATAAAATTATCACTACTTTGTGACTGGTTGGATATAGGGCATATGGGAGAGGAAGCTGTCAGTATATAACAGGAAGACTAATGGATTTCATAATAGAAATAGGGAAGACTACAGAAGCAAACTGGCTTATTGGGAAGATAAGGAATTTGGTATTTAGACATATGAATTTAAGGTGCTAACTGGATAGTTAATTGAATGGTCAACAGGTATGCAGGCATGGTGGCTCACACTCGTGATCCTGACACTTTGAGAGGTTGAAGTCAGTGGGTTGCTTGAGCTCAGGAGTTCGAGATCACCCTGAACAAGAGCAAGCCCCCCTCCCCCATCTCTACTAAAAAAAAAAAAAAAAAAAAAGTAGAAAAACTAGCCAGGCATTGTGGCACAGTCCCTCAGGAGGCTGAGGCAAGAGGATCTTGAACCCAGGAGTTTGAGGTTGCTGTGAGCTATGATGCTACAGCACTTTAGCCTGGAGCAAGAGTGAGACTCTGTCTCACAAAACAAAACAGAAAAAGCAGGTATGGTAAGATGAGTCATCACACATAAGTAATGTTTAAAGCTTAGGATGGATAAGAGATTCAAGGTGAAAGTAATGTTATTACTTTTTAAAACTTTATAGGAATTGTTCTAGGTACTGAACATGTATTAACTCTTACAACAATGTTCAATACTGAACATGTATTAACTCTTAGAGTCAGCTGGGTAATCCCAGATAAGGAAATTAAGGCACAGGACACACAATTAGCAAAGCACCACACCAGTATGTTCAAACCCAGACAGTCAGTGCTCTTAACACTTATACTTGACAGAGAGGTAGAGTATATTTAAAGAAAAAACAAGAGGACCAACTATCAAATTTTAGGAGAACCCACCAAAGGCACCAAAATCACTAAAAATGACAGAACATAGCCAAACATGGTAGTGTGTGCCTTTAGTCCTAGCTACTTACTCATGAGGCTGAGGTAGGAGGATTGCCTGAGCCCAGGAATTCGAGGCTGCAGTGAAATATCGCACCACTGCAATCAACATAGTTACTGTCCCCATTTTAGAGATGAAGAAATTGAACCTCAGAAAGATTAAATAACTTACCTAAGGGGGGTGCCTGTGGCTCAAAGAAGTAGGGCACTGGCCCCATATACCCGAGGTGGTGGGGCAACCCAGCCCTGGCCAAAAACTACAAAAAAAAAAAAAAAACTTACCTAATATCATACAGCTAGCAAGCGGCAGTGCCAGGATAAGAAACTTAAGTCTATCCTGTCTGTAAAGCCCATGTTTTATTTAACAAACCTTATAGAGCAGTAGTTCTTAACCTTCCTAATGCTGCAGTGTATTTTCATTGTTAAAAAGGGGTCGAGATCCACAGGTTGAGAACTGCTGTTACAGAACAATACCAGATAGTGGATTATATATAATACCTCATCTAATACCATACCTCTCTAAAATAAACACTCTTATTACTCCATATTGAAGATGAGGAAAACAAGAAACAGGGAGGTTAAATAAATTACCTGTGTTCTTATTCACTGAATCACTTGCCATAACTGCAAACATTTTAAGAGTAGCCTAACACACAGTTGGGAACCTCAATTACATGTCTTTAATCCAACACATGCCAGAGTTAAGAATTATGTAATGTTTTAGGGTATCTGTATTATCTTTCCTAAACTTAGAATACTCAATTAAAAAATAAGTACCCTGGGTGGCACCTGTGGCTCAGTGAGTAGGGCACCAGCCCCATATACCGAGGGTGGCGGATTCGAACCTGGCACCGGCCAAACTGCGAAACAAAAGAACAGCCGGGCGTTGTGGCTGGTGCCTGTAGTCCCAGGTGCTCAGGAGGCTGAGGCAAGAGAATCGCCTCAGCCCAGGAGTTGGAGGTTGCTGTGAGCTGCGTGACAGCACAGCACTCTACCGAGGGTGATAAAGTGAGACTCCGTCTCTACAAAAAAAAAAAAAAGTACCCTGACAACTTGGAAGGTTGTTTCAGTCCTGTTTCCTGTTTGAAATAATTTAAATACTTTCTCTGAAATAATTTAAATACTTTCGTCAGTTATTGTCTTAACAACGCAAGAAATGAATCACTTAATAGTAATACTGTTTTGTTTCGTTTTTAAATCGGCAACTTGGATTTTTATCTCTACTTTTGAGACAGCTGTTCTTGAGTTATAATTTTTGTACTGAATTTTAGTAAATTCTAAAATCTTATTAAAATTCTAAAAGTAAGCTTTCCACTATAGGTTATGGCCATTGCACCAACCCATTATATCTGGCAACGAGAACGCTCTGTTCATCACAGTGGAGCTGTTAGAAACTACAACAGAGATGAAATTCAACTGCCCCGGGGACCTAGTGCCACTCCAGTAGATTGTTCACTCTGTGGTAAAAAAGGAAGATATGTTAGACTGGGATTGTCTTCATCATCATCTTCATCCAGTGATACAGCAGAAGCGATGAGAAAACATTCTCAGGAATCACAAAACTCATTCTCAATGAACATAATAGCTGATCCTTCTCGAGCTTATACCTATTCTCAAGGTATGATTTAGTGATAAGCCAGAATTAGATTTATGTGTGTTAACTACTGAGCTCTAGTTAGTCTTTACAGGCAGGGATACATGATAATTTATATACTATAACAGTATGAGCAAATTAGTATTGAAAATTTTCCCCCTTTCAGTTACCACTTTTTTGTCTTATATCCCAATTTGTTTTGTGGTAGCCTACCTAACTAAACAGATTTTTAATGTGATTTATGTTAAATTGGAACCTAAAGCACCATAAGCTTCAAGAATTCAAGAATCAGAACCATGTTTTTTGAAATGTTAATTTTATTCAAAAGGGGTTGCAAGAGGAAAATAAATTTACTTGTAATCTCACCATACAACTATTTGTTTCCTTCTGTATACTTTTCTACTTCTAAAAAAATTAGAACCATACTTTATCTAGGCCTTTTTTTTTCATTTATTATAAAGCATTTTCCCAGATCATTACTGAATCCTTGAAAACCTTATTTTTAATCCTGATGTGGTATAAGTACCAAAATTTATTTTCATATTTCATTTTTGTTGGGATTTAAGTGGCATTGAATGGTGGTATCCTGTATTGAAAATAATCATGCGAGATAGAAATACAATAGTATAATTTTCACTCATATATATATATTTTTAAATATATATAAAATTCCTTTGGCATTTATTTTCTAGATCTGAAACAGTACTAGAATGATATTCTAGCAGCAGTGATCCTTCTTCCTTCTTATAATGCCTTCCACATTTTCACTCATCTGAAGATAAGACTGACAGATTTTTTTATACTCCTTTATAACTATTTTAAGAAATTAACAGACCCACATTATTTCAGAATTTTACCTACTTATTTTTACTACATCCCTATGAGATTAATTAACAGTGGCTACCTAAGCTCATGTACTAGAGGAGAAACTAGACACTAAGACTCTTGAAGGTAGGGGATCATGCCTCAGTCATTGCTCCATCCCCTGGCCACAGCAGTCACTCAAGAAATGTGACTGACTAGGTATAGTCTCTTCCCTTCCAACAGCTTCATGTATAATTTTTGTTTCACTCATATTTCAAGGTAAATAGGGTTCACCATAAGCTAAATTATAAAATACAAATTGCCTTTTAACATCCCTCCCCTCTTCCAGTTTCTTTTACCTTTCCACTGTTATCCTATTTGGTAAGATATACTAGGTATTTACAACTGTCCCAGGCAACATAGTATGCATTTTACAGCCAACCATAAAGGTAAATCAATACTATTATCACTATTTGGCAGATAGGAATACTAAGACTTTGAGAGGCTAAACACTTTTCCCAAGGTGGTGGAAGGGCATTTGAACCCAGTTCTCTGATTCTAGACTAAAGCCTGAATTCCTATTATGCTCTGCTGCCCTTCTGACAGCTACAGTAGGCAGGGAAATTAAGTTGCCATAAAAGCCTTTTGGAAGACTACCAAGGAAATGGCAAAGCATTAAGTACCAAGTCCCTGAAGAAAGGTTGTATGGAATGCTGTTGGAAGAGAATTCCAACAATTTGGTCTTTATTTTTATTTTTTTAGAGACAGGGTCTCAGTCTCACCTAGGCTAGATCATAACTCACTGCAACCTCCAACTCTTGGCCTCAAGTGATCTTCCTGCCTCAGCTTCCCAAGAAAGGAGAAGGAGACCATAGGGCATATACCACCATGCTCAGCTAATTTTCTTATTTTTTGTACAGACTAGGTCTCACTATGTTGCCTAAGCTGGTCTTAAACTTCTAGTCTCAAATGATCCTCCCACCTTGATACCCCAAAGTGCTGAGACTATAGGCATGAGCCACTGCAGCTGGCTTCCAATGACAATTTTAACAGATATTCATGGAAAGCAGGACAGAAACAGTCGTATTTTATTCAGACTTGCCTCTGTAGATATCAATAATAGTAACACTATATTATAGACATTGACACCTCAACAGGAAATTGGAGTGCACCAGAGAGGAAGGGGCTCTGCTGGTCAGTGTACTTTAGGGGGAAAAAAGCAGGTCTTTGAGGGATTATGGTGAAAACTGGGGTCGTGACTTCGAGGAGTTGTAGAAGATGCTGTGCTTTCATCTAGGGACAGGATTTATAGGTCCTACACAGAACGGAATAAATACCCAACACTGTTTTATTCTGAGTATTAACTCATGCTTAACTGTAAAACCCTTTGATTCAGGACATCAGAGAGCTGGCAAAAACAAAGAAAAATTATTGATCACACACATATTTGGCCAGTAAAATATACAACCCCAGTAGGTTTAACAGAGAGTGAACTAATGAGTAGGGACTCAGGAGCAGATAGGGTAATATGGACACATGATGTTAGGAGTGGAATCAATGTCTTACTGCCTAAGCAGCTGCTGATTCCCAGTAGTGAGTTCTAACAAAATTTTCTTTCTCTTGTTCACATAAATTTGGAATCATTTGATAGCTTGTGGTTGCAGAAAACTCAATTCAGCATTTTCTAAGAAAAACACAAAAAGCTTATGCTCTGTTTCAGGCTTTTATGCTGTAACTTAAGCATTGATAAGTGGTTATCAATGCTTCCATCTCTCTTTTAAACACAAGCAAGGAACTTTTCAGTTTTTTGGTTTTGGTTTTGGTTTTTTTTTTTGGTAGAGACAGAGTCTCACTTTATTGCCCTTGGTCAGAGTTCCCTGGTGTCACATAGCTCACAGCAACCTCCAACTCTTGGGCTTAGGCGATTCTTTTGCCTCAGCCTCCCGAGTAGCTAGGACTACAGGCACCCGCCACAACACCGCTATTTTTCTGTTTTGCAATTCGGCCATGGCCGGGTTTGAACCCGCCACCTTCAGTATATGGGACCAACACCCTACTCGATGAGCCACAGGCGCCACCCAAGCAACTTCTCAGTTTTTAAGCAAACATATATTTTCCTATCTTTAAAGTTTTTTTCTTGAGTTTGAGGTTGCCGTGAACTGTGGTGCCACAGCACTCAACACCAGGGCAACTGAGTGAGACTGTGGCTCAGTGGGTAGGGCGCCGGTCCCATATAACGAGGGTGGCGGGTTCAAACTCGGCCCCGGCCAAACTGCAACAACAACAACAAAAAAATAGCCAGGCGTTATGGCAGGCGCCTGTAGTCCCAGCTACTCAGTCCAGCTACTCAGCTACTCCTTGCTGAGGCAAGAGAATCGCCCAAGCCCAGGAGTTGGAGGTTGCTGTGAGCTGTGTGACACCACAATGCTCTACCAAGGGTGATAAAGTGAGACTCTGTCTCTACAAAAAAAAAAAAAAAAAAGTTAATTAGTTAAATTAAATATATTTTTTTCCCTTAAACAGGCATTTCAAAAAGTTTTGCATAGGCCTGGCGGGGTGGCTCATGCCTGTAATCCTAGCACTCTGGCAGGCCTAGGCAGGTAGATTTCTTGAGGTCAGGAGTTTGAGACCAGCTTTAGCAAGAGCGAGACCCCATCTACACTAAAAATATAAATAAATAAAAATAGAAAAAAAATTAGAGACTAGTCTGAGCAAGAGCAAAACCTTGTCTCCACTAAAAATAGAAAAACTAGCCAAGTGTGGCAGAGTTAGAGGTTGCTGTGAGCTATTATGATGCCACAGCACTTTATTCAGGGCAGCAGCCTAACACTATCTCAAAAAAAAGAAAAAAAGTTTTGCATAAACATGTTCATAATAATTTGTTAAGAACAAATTTTTTTTTCAATTTGACAGGTAAAGGTGAAAACACAATAATTTCACTTTTGTGGGGGAATAAAAGAGGTATTCTTTTCAAATTTACATATATCCACAATCACCAATCATGTGCTAGGTACTTTGTAAAGGTAATCACATTTAATACTTCAACCCCCTAAGAAATCTTGAAGTAGCATTAAATTTATACTTGTACTAATGAAAAACAAAATGAGGAAAGTCATACTGTTACAGGTAAAACAGTAACAACAAAAACAAAATGAGAACCCAGATCTGTCTAAATACACACCACATTTTTATATACTAATGAAACTCCTGTTACCACTCTTTACCCTGTGCTGTTGTAAGCTCTGTGACACCTAGGTTGGTCCAAGTGAAACATGCATGAGTAAGTGTTGTTACGTGTCATCTGGTGACCTCTGAGATCTTAGAGTAAAACCAAGGGAAAAAAAATATACCAAGTTTTAGTCCTGGGTCAAATAGGAAGGCACAGAACATTGCAACTGTTAATTAATCCAAAACCAAATAATTTTTCCTCAAAAATAAATTTATTTTTGTCATTACCACTGTTGTAGTTATCCAGGTATAAAATCCTTACAATTATGAAGGCAGAATCAGGGCATATTTGTATAAATTAATAATGCGATAAGGAACACAAAAGATTTCAGAATTAATTCTGTGGGGCTTTTTGGAGAAAGTAATATATTAGCTGCAGCTCCCAGTCAGCCACAAAATCATGAAGGCTAAAAACTGATACTCTACAGTGAACTGTATTGCCAGATGATTTTGCCCAAGGATAGCTTAATTTTGTAAGTGTTCTGAGCACATTTAAGGCAGGCTAGGCTATGATGCTCAGCAGGTTACCTGTATTAAATTCATTTTCAACTTATGATATGTTCAACTTAATGGGCTTATAAGGACGTAATTCCAACTCCATTGAAAGTCATGGAGTCCCTATATAGAGATTCTCTCTCTCTGTTTGCTGCTTTTGTATTACCAGCTGATCTTGTTTTCTTTGACAGTATTTTTCGTTTGCCCCTTTCCTACTACTAATCACCTCATAAATGTATTATGATAAGTTTTCCCCTCCATTTAAGTACTCACAGATACCATCAGCAGATTTTCTTTCTTTCTTTTTTCTTTTCTTTCTTTTTTTTTTTTTAAGAGACAGAGTCTCACTTTGTCACCCTGGGTAGAGTGTTGTGGTGTCATAGCTCATAGCAACCTCCAACTCCTTGACTAGGTGATTCTCTTGCCTCAGCCTCCCAAGTAGCTGGGACTACAGGCACCCACCACAAGGCTTGGCTATTTTTTGTTGCAGTTTGGCGGGGCTGAGTTTAAACCCGCCATCCTCTGTATATGGGGCTGGCGCCTTACTCACTGAGCCGCAGGTGCTGCCCAAGATTAACTTTCTTAAGATATCTTCTTTTACATGACAATGAAAACTTCAGAAGTTCCCATTGCCTCTGAAATAAAAAGTTCAAAATGAAAGCCTTCCCCAATCCAAGAACTATATATTAATATATCCAAATCTCTCCCTAAAACAACCCAAGTCAACAGATGAAACAACACATGATTCAATTCAGTGCAGCCTTTATTAAAGTCATCAGCAAACATTTAGTAATCATTTACTGTAAGGAAAAGTAAAGTCTCTAAAGGTATTAGGAAGACAGTTTTCAGTCAGTACCAAATCTCCAGAGATTATACTATGATAAAGGAGAGGCACATGTGGAGGTACCTAACATTAGAAGATATCTGTCCCATGGGCGGCGCCTGGGGCTCATCAAGTAGGGCACAGGCCCCATATACCAAAGGTGGTGGGTTCAAACCTGGCCTCGGCTGAACTGCAAAAACAGAAAAATAGCCGGGTGTTGTGGCGGGTGCCTGTAGTCCCAGCTACTCGGGAGGGTGAGGCAAGAGAATCACCTAAGCCCAGGAGTTGGAGGTTGCTGTGAGCTGTGTGATGCCACAGCATTCTACCGAGGGTGATAAAGTAAGACTCTGTCTCTCCAAAATAAAAAAAAGAAGATTTCTGTCCCATAAGCCAGGTCGAAACATACTTAGTGTTTGAAGAAGGACTGAAGAAAAGGGCTTAAGTAGGTCCTTGATTAACTATATAAATAAATGCGTATTTGCTTATGTAGTTTGGTCTTAAACTCAAAACTAGACTAGACAACTGCAAAAAGAAAGACAAGAAAAGGAGAAAGAAGTAAGGCAAAAACTAACAAAAGGAAAAAAAAAACTAGACACGTGGGGAAATCTTGTCCAATTCAATATGTACTGAGCATGATGTGAATAGAAACTATTCTATATGAAATACAAGTAAAGGTCAGAACTTAAAACTTTTTTTTTTTTTTTTAGACACAGAGTCTCACTTTGTGGCCCTCAGTAGAGTGCTGTGGTGTCACAGCTCACAGCAACCTCCAGCTCTTGGACTTAGCAATTCTCTTGCCTTAGCCTCCCAAGTAGCTGGGACTATAGGCACCCACCACAACACCAATCTATTTTTTTGTTGCAGTTTGGCTGGGGCTGGATTTGAACCCACCACACTTGGTATATGGGGCTGGCGCCATACCCACTGAGCCACAGGCACTGCCCAGAACTTAAAATTTTTTTGAGATAAGATCTCACTCTGTTGCCTGGGCTACAGTGCTGTGGTGTCACCATAGCTCGATGCAGCCTCAAACTCCTATGCTCAAGCAATCATCCTGCCTCAGCCCCCCAGTAGCTGGGACTATAGGAATGTACCACCATGCCTAGATAATTTGTCTTTTTGTTTTTTGGTAGAGAAGGGATGTTGCTATGTTGACCAGGATGGTCTCCAACTCCTCTCCTCAAACAATCCTCCCATCTAGGCTTCTCAAAGTACTAGAATTACAGCTATGCACCACCATGCCTGGCCACTTTTCTTTGCTTTTAAGTTAGCCCCTTTTCCAAGTAAATGATTGGGCCTGGGCATATAAATAAGCATTCAAAACATTAAATGAATGACAGAATTTCACTAGTTAAATAGAAAGGCAGAATAAAAGGGAGTTATGGCATAATGGAGTTTTAAAATGTACCTCAGAGTGGCGGGGTGAGGTGCCTCACACCTATAACCCTAGCACTCTGCGAGGCTTTGACCTCCAGAAGTAGGAAGATCAGGAGTTCAAGACCAGCCCGACAAGAACCAGATCTTGTCTCTACCAAAAACAGAAAAAATTATCTGGGCATGGTGGTGTGTGCCTGTAGTCCCAGCTACTTAGGAGGCTGAGGCAGGAGAATCACTTGAGCCCAGGAGTTTGAGGTTGCTGTGAGCTATGATGATGCCACTGCACTCTAGCCCAGGTGACAGAGCAAGACCCTGTCTCAAAAACAAAAGAAAAAAATGTACTTCAGGGCTTCTATATACAGTCATGGGCCACATAACGAGACATTTCAGTCAACAAGGGACCACATATTTAACAGTGGTCTGATAAGCTGTAGCTCAGCAGCTAAGGCGCTAGACATATACACCAGGGCTGGTGGGTTTGAACCTGGCCCAGGGCCTGCCAAATAAGAATGACAACTACAACAAAAAAATCGCCGGGCATTGTGGCAGGCATCTGTCATCCCAGCTACTTGGGAGGGTGAGGCAAGAGAATCGCTTAAGCCCAAGAGATTGAGGTTGTTGTGAACTGGGACACCACAGCACTCTACCAAGGACGACATAGTGACACTCTATCTCAAAAAAAAAAAGATCATAACAGCTGAAAAATTCCTGTCACCTACATGTAGCCATTGTAACACCATAATGTAACATATTATCTTTTCTGTGTTTACATTTGGAAATACTTAGCATTGTGTTATAATTGCCTACAGTATTCAGTTGAGTGACATGCTATACAGGTCTGCAGCCTAGGAGCAACAAGCTATATCATATAGCCTAGGTGTGCAGTAGGCCATACCATCTAGATTAGTGTTAAGAACACTATGACAGTCTCGGCGCCTGTGGCTCAACGGGCTAAGGCGCCAGCCACGTACACCTGAGCTGGCGGGTTTGAATCCAGCCTGGGCCCGCCAAACAACAATGACGGCTGCAACCAAAAAATGGCCAGGCATTGTGGTGGGTGCCTGTAGTCCCAGCTACTTGGGAGGCAGAGGCAGGAGACTCGCTTGAGCCCAGGAATTGGAGGTTGCTGT
>CAUYRH010111935.1:0-10053 GCA_963574655.1 Perodicticus potto
ACCAAACAAGAACATATCTTGGGGGAAAGACTCCCTATTCAATAAATAGTGCTGGGAGAACTGGATATCCACATGTAAAAGACTGAAACTGGGCCCTCACCTTTCTCCACTCACAAAAATTGATTCAAGACAGATAAAGGACTTAAATTTAAGGCATGAAACAATAAAAATCCTGAAAGAAAGCATAGGAAAAACACTGGAAGATATCAGCCTGGGGAAAGACTTCATGAAGAAGACTGCCATGCAATTGCAACAACAACAAAAATAAACAAATGGGACTTAATTAACCTCGAACGCTTGTGTACAGTTGTCAAGGAGACAACAACAAAAAACAAATAGACAACCTACCCAATGGGAAAGGATGTTTGCATATTTTGAATCAGACAAAAGCTTGATAACTGGAATCTATAGAGAACTCAAATTTATCCACATGAAAAAAGCCAACAATCCCATATATCAATGGGTGAGAGACATGAATAGAATCTTCTCTAAAGAAGACAGACGAATGGCTAACAAACACATGAAAAAATGCTCATCATCCCTAATTATTAGAGAAATGCAAATCAAAACCACCGTGAGATACCATCTACCTCCAGTGAGAATGGCCCACATCACAAAATCTCAAAACTGCAGATGCTGGCATGGATGTGGAGAGAAGGGAACACTTTTACACTGCTGGTGGGACTACAAACTGATATAACCCTTTTGGAAGGAAATATGGAGAACTCTCAAGCTAGACCTCCTGTTTGATCCTGCAAACCCATTACTGGGCATCTACCCAGAAGGAAAAAATCCTTTTATCATAGAACACTTGCACTAGACTGTTTATTTCAGCTCAATTTACAATCGCCAAAATGTGGAAACCACCCAAATGCCCACCAACCCAGGAATGGATTAACAAGCTGTGGTATGTGTACACTATGGAATACTACTCAGCCTTGAAAAAAAATGGAGACTTTACAGCCTTTGTATAAACCTGGATGGAAGTGGAACATATTATTCTTAGTAAAGCATCACAAGAATGGAGAAGCATGAATCCCATGTACTCAAGTTTGATATGAGGACAATTAATGACAATTAATGTTACGGTGGGGGTGAGGGAAGGGGAGAGCAGAGAAAGAATGAAGGAGGGGTGGGGAAAGGAAGAGCAGAGAGAGGGAAGGAGCGAGGGGGGTAGGGGCTTGGTGTGTGCCACACCTTTTGGGGGGCAAAACACGATTGTAAGAGGAACATTACCTAACAAATGCAATCAGTGTAACGTGGTTTCTTGTACCCTCAATGAATCCCCAACAGTAAAAAGAAAAAAAAAAAGAAAAAGGAAAGAAAAATCATTGCTTTGAGATAATGTTCTTTTTTAAAAATATGTGCTTACACACTACTTGCACTTTTAATGAATAAAAAGACAGATTTATAAATCCGATTCTCTAACTATTAAAAACCTGCCACTATTGACGTTTGAATGTTGATAAATATGAATCTCATAAAGAGGCTCCTTCAAGTTCTTCAGCTTCTTAATACAGACCAGATATACACAGACGATCCTGGTGATCGCAAACCCTGCCACTTAAACCATTACAAATATATTGACACCCTAGACCTACAAAATAATAATCTCCTAAGCAAAGATTTTAGATTGTGATTTGGCTGATTATTGGTCTGAAAATAAGACTTGGTTTTCACCACAGGGGGATTCAAATTCAAGTCTGCCCTGGTTTGTCTGGCTCTGCCCTCTCAGTACAAGTTCATGAGCTACTTTATGACCCTTTTAAAAGCACCACTGCTTTTCTTCTGCCTTCCTTTTCTTTATTATCTATCAAGTGTGGGCCACAGATATTTTAGATAGTTATTACTTCATTATACGTTATTAACACCTGGTTATAATTATCAGAGTCATGCAGCAATGTCTCAGAAAGCTATTTTGCACAGTCAACCCTGTGAACATCAGGTGACACTACTGTCCTGCAATCTACCCCTGAACTCTGTTTCCGCCTGATTATTTCGTGTGATCATCTCTACAGACCATTCTCTCGTTTATACTACTTTGGTTTTCTGGTCTAGCTCGGCACACTCATGACTCAGATAATAATTTCAAAGGCAGTTAGAGCCTTCTTTGTGAGTTTAATCAGTCTCATTGTTCTGTTTCTCTAGGATTTGCCTTTATATGAGTACAAATTTAGTTAACTCAACATGAACTTTGAGGTTAAAAACATGGACATTTAAAAAATTTCCCTTTTGTTAGATGGACCTTCGTCTTACTACACCTTTCTTATTAGAAATTTTGATACGTTATGGAATAAAGATTTTTTTTTTGTTTTGACGGAACCGTATTGATACTGTGAAGTTGGCGTATTTTCTGAGCGGGTGTGAGGGGTGTTTCTTTCCTGGGAGACAGCTCAGATTTCTCTTGTGAGCTAAGAGACAGGATTATTTCCTGTTACCTCAAATGACTGAGCTTTGTGGTTATAGGAGCTTTCTATTTAGGCTTCTGTGCCTCTTTGCAACAATTACACTTTATTTTTGTTTTTGAATATTATTAACCTCAGGAGACCATAAAAAACCAAACCAAAACAAAACCAACTATAATGAAGACTGGAGTTCTGGGATTTGATATATTGGAGGGGAGGTTAGGAGAATCTGAGAGGAAAAAGCGAACAAACTAAACTTCAGCCATCAAGAGGAACCTGTAATTGAGAAAGACTGAAGGCGTAGAGTGTGGTACAGGCCACAGCAATTTCTGAACTAGATGTTTACCCATGACAGTGGTTGCCATCAGAAAAGGACTCATTATTTACTTTTCTGTTGCCTCACATTTCTATATGGAGTACTAATCCAATTAATTTTGTAAAATTAAACTTTATTAGAAGAGGCTCGTTTAGAATAGAAAGAAGATCTCAGTAACTTTTTGTGTAGGAAGAGAAAATTTTAGTGGATTTCTTGCTTAATTGGCTTCCTTAATTATGTTTTTAAATCTTATTTTTTTGCTGGACATATTAGTCACTATTACAGTGATTAATTATTTTGCAGAAGAATTTTGGAATCATTGAAATCTTTTGTCACATTATCTTTCTGATAGAGGTAGTAGAATTCCTCTTCCCTGTATAACTTCTTCAGATAATAACAGAATAGGAGGTAATATTTATTAGATGAATAGTATTCAGTAAATGAGAAAATTAATTAAATTGTCATTAATAACAGTTATGACAGTATAGGTTTCTTGAAAGAATACCATTGGCTGGGTCTGTGGCAGGTGGGTGGATTTCTTGAGCTTAGGAGTTTGAGGCCTGCCTTAGCAAGAGCAGAACCCCATCTCTAAAAATAGCTGGGCATTGTGACAGGTACATGTAGTCCCCACTACTTGCGAGGCTGAGGCAAGAGGATCACTTGAGCCCAAGAGTTTGAGGTTGCTATGAGCTGTGACACCATGGCACTCTACCAAGAGTCACAAAATGAGACTCTGTCTCAAAAAAAAAAAAACAAAAACCTGAAAAAAAAAACAACCTGTCATATAAAACATAAAAAGCCCATTCTGGTTAATTGCTCCATTAATTGAATATTTGGAAAAGTAGCAAGACAAAAACACTAAGCATGAAAATTTCTTTAATATGAAAATGGTGAATATTGAACAAAGCCATTTCTTCCATAAGAATTCCAGTGTGCATATGCATAGGATTTTATTTTATTTTTTATCACTTGGATTTATAATCATTTAGGGAGACTGAGGCAAGAGAATCACTGAAGCCTGCAAGTTTCAAGTTGCTGTGAGCTGTGACAGCACAGCACTCTACTGAGGGTGACAAAGTGAGACTCTGTCTCAAAAAATAACCCCCAAAGTTATAAAAGATCTCATTGGAAAAATTCAGGACTATCAATTAGATCATATTATGTCAGTGTTAAATTTTTCATGTGATTAATAGTTTGGGTTTTGTACAGGAGAATATCCTTATTCCTATAGAAAAAAATCATGATCTATATAGAGGAAAGAGTCAGGATATTGGCAAGTTATTTTCAAATGGATCAGCAAAAAATGAGATGTGTATCTATACATATGCACATTTTTCATTTAGAGAGAGACGGAGAGAGAAAAAGAAAGTATAGCAAAAATTAATATTAATGTGACAAATCTAGGTGGAGGGTTTGCATATCTTTTTTGTACTTTTAATTTTTTTTGAAGGTTAAAAAATTTATAAGTTTGGGCACCTCTAGTCCCAACTACTTGGGAGGCTGAGGCAAAGGAATCTTCTAAGCCCAGGAGCTGGAGGCTGCTGGGAGCTATGACGCCACGGCACTCTCCCGAGGGCGATAAACTAAGACTGTCTTTACAAAAAAAAAAAATAAAAAAAAAATAAAATAAAAAATTATAAGTTACAAAGTGAGGGGAAAAGGTACCAACTCAATGTATTTTTTGGCTGAGACCAGGCCTGATGTTGATCGTTATGATAAAGTATTCAATGTCAGCTTTCTTATTAAGGAATTCAATTCCAAAATGCTGCATTCCTAAAAGGCACATTTTCTTTACTTACAGACTCATACCAAGAGGAAAACCTCAAGTGGAAGCAGTTGCTTGAATATGGTAATTGATAGAAAAGTTGACCAAGTAGAAAACTATAATGTGTCATAATAAAAGATGTGGAAATATGTCTGCATGTTATGAGGCATCATGGTTCAGAGAGTTCTTTATAATGTTAGAAATTTTGTATGACAAGGGTTCCAGCTCCTCCTGCTCAGATTCTGTGGATGACTTTGGGCAAGATTTTAATTTGTGTGAAACTTCGTACTTTTATAAAATGGAGATGCTAATTTTGATTGTATAGCTTACATTTCTAACTGCAAAGGTTGTACACTGATTTTCCCATCTAAATGTTTAGTCTTGGAAATACCTAGAGAATTATTATGTTGAGGAGTTAAGACAACGTTTACTATTTCTGTGCCTTCTTAGAGACTATTCTTACAGAATCAAGGATCCATAAGTTCCAATACTAACAGAAATCTACCCATATTTTGACAAATCTGTTTTCCTGCAATACTCTTAATTTTATTCTGAAAACAAGATTGGGCTTGGGAAGGGAAGCACAGAAGCAAGCATTCCTTACTATATCCTCTCTAAAAGGACTGTACCAATGCTGTCTTCTAGAAGAGTAGGTAAGAGCCTGTGAAATAATTAGATTACCATTCCCAATAGTGTTTCATAATTTATACAAAAAACATACAGCTCTTTAGAAAGAAGGCTGAGTCTTCTTTGAACTTGGAGTAGAAGAGGAGAGACGTGACCTGGTACCATAGGATTGGCAAGCCATTGGATAGATGGGGACCTAAGGAAAAAAAGTGGGTCTTTATGTGTGCAGACTTAAAATATAGTCACAACTTGTGTGTGCTGTTGCTAAGAAGGTGAAATATAATTAGAGACTGGTCTGATTATTAGAGGAAACTGAGCTTTGTTGTTGAATAGGAGCAGTGAAACAGTACAAACTGATCTGAGTTAACACGTGGTAAGTAACAGGGACCCTGTGGTGGCTCAATAGGGAATTGACAATGGCAATTATTATAAACTAAGCAGTGCTTGCCAGGATTAATCAGGCAAAGACCAGCAGAGAACTTTCCCTTGGGAATCTTAGGTGGAGATGAGTTTGAGTCTGAAATACAGGTTCTAGCAAAGCACCATTAAGGGAGTGTAAGAGAAGGAGTGAGTTTCTGTGGAGGTGGGAGGTAAGGTGGGCTGGGGTTGGTTAGTGATATCTGCTGAGAGCAAAGACGGGGTGGGGGGCCGCATGAAATCCTGTATGTCACATTCAATATTTGCCATTCCTGAGCTAGAGGAAAGACGCAAACCCCAAATTCCAGACTATGGGATGAAATAAATACTTGGAAAGTAGGAGAAAGTTGATGGTAAAGTTTTAGTTACACAGCGACTTGAGGACAGTACAGTAAGCACATCTGGGGCACTGTCGCTAGTTACTACAGGGAGCTTTGATGCACTTGCTGGAGAGAGCGATGGTGATAGTACAGGCAGGTTAGGAGGTAAAACTCCTGTGCAGGTCAAACGAATGGACAAATTTGCTTACTAAGCTGCTTCTATATACGTACATGTGTTTTCTTGTAATGATGATTCAGCTTCCAGGTTTAATTTGGTTCCCAATTTGGAGTCTACAGTAACCATGTATGACTGCCAACTTCATTTACAGGCATTACTTCACACATTATTGGTTAAGGTGGACAAGGAAAAGAACATTCTTGTTTAATCCAAAGTAGTTTTTAGGGAACTATAAGCAAGAGTCATTGAAACTTGATAGTTATCATAGCAGGAAGAAAACAGAACGTAATTTTGAAATGTCACAATTAGAAGTGATACCTGGATGGGGTTCTGTTCCCGTTGTTAGCTACCATGTTCTGTGGCCTATGGCCACGTTCCCTGCTTTAGGCTTTGATTCTCATGGCTGAAAAAGGGAAAGTGTTGTCTGGATTGGGGACGGTGAGTGTTTCCTGCCTCTGTCCTGCAGTCATGGCAAATGGTACCTCTTCTTCTCTGATCTTGGATGACATTGCATGTCATCTAAGTACCCGGTACCAGTCGGACTGTAACCTGGAAACTTTTGTTGTCTATGGGAAGCCAATCACACAGGGAAAACAATGTGAACAAGAATAACTGTCGCCAACATTTGTTGAACTTTCAGTCTGTGTCAAGTCCTATGCTTAGCACTTCCCATGGAATATGTTAAGAGCAATATAAATGTAAATGTTTTCAGTTAAGATGCAGTACAGGTTAAAAAGAGATGGAATTTCAGGTTCAAACTGTGGTATGGAGTATTAAAATTTGTTGAAATAAGGAAATGGCCAGAAGAGTAAAACAAAGAAACAAAAAACCAAAATGAGACTCACCTTTCTGTGTCCAAGGTCTAGGCTGAATCTGGTTTAGTAGATTATCATCAGTGAGTGTTTGAGTGAATTAATGATTAGGTGAATGAGCAAAATTGCTGTGGCAAGAATTAGCCTCAGCTCATGAGTTCATCCTCTTTCTGTATTATTGGATTTAACATCTGCTGACTTGTTATTCACTTGATTTTCTAAACTAGGAACTTTTAATTCCTAAACCAAGGTCCCAGTGATGATTCATAGATACCTTATACATTATATTTCTTTCTTTACTTTTTTTTTCTTATTCTTTCATTCTATTTGTTTTTTTTGAGACAGAGTCTCACTTCGTTGTCCTCAGTGGAGTGCCATAGCATCATAGCTCACAGCAAACTCAATCTCTTAGGCACAAGTGATCCTCTTGCCTCAGCCTTCTAAGTAGCTGGGATTTCAGGCACCCACCACAATGCCCGGCTACTTTTAGAGATGGGGTCTTACTCCAGCTCAGGCTGATCTCAAACTCCTGAGCTCAGGCAATCCACCCGCCTCAGCCTGTCGGAGTGCTAGGATTGTAGGTGTGAGCCACTGTGCCCAGCCTGATAGACTGTATTTTTCCAACACAAAACTTTCAGCTACAGACTATACTTTCAACTGTTAAATAAAAAGATATTTGGAAAGCATTTCCCATCAATACTCATTTATCATTACTTAACAGTAAAGCTTAAACAGGCATTGGGTGTACATTACGTGACGGAATAGCTGGTAAAGCTCTTACAACTTAATGGCATGATCATAGGTACTAATAGGGACATCATGCCTGCAGTAGGACTGTACCCTGCCTGAACGAATATGTGACAATTATTTAAGTAATTTACATATAGTTCCTCCTGTTAACACCTTGAAAAGAGTCAGATGAAAACAATATTAGTGGATTCTGGCAGTTGGGATGTAAATTTATTATGACAAGTCAATTTCCTTGTTAGTTTCTAGGACTACCATATAATAAGTGGACCTATTAGGTATATTAAATTAATGGTTTTTATTTTTTATCTGAAGGAAGAAAAAAAAACCCTTATGAAGTGCTACCCTAAAATTTCAGGACATTCATTGAATTTCTGGCTCATAACATAGCTTCTAAAAAGCAATTATAACTTTCATCTTCAACTTCTTTTCAATGACAGATCTCTCTGGAGTGACTGTCACTGGATTCTTTCTTTAGAGACGATCTCAGGGGAAATGAAACTCAGCAGCATCCAGAATAGTTCTAGGCAAAATTAAGCTATGGAAATTTTTTCCAGTCCAAACCTGCAATGATCCACATATGTCAGTGACATCTTCTGCCTTTGAGACTTTCCTATCTTCTCCCATTTCACATAAATGCCTACCTGCTACAAATACACTTTACCATCACCCAGTCCCTGGTTTTTGATGCCAGATACATAGTGATTACATTTTAGTTAGGATTCTTTCTCAAATCCTGGCCAAATCCAGAGTTGCCTTCCATTTCTTGATATTTAAGCTGAAGCTAAGAGATTAATCCAAATGCTAATAGGATGGCGCTGCCCTTTGCTGGAATCTGCATCCTCAGATACGTGCCAGGTGGGGATGAGGAGTGCTCTGTGTCTGCTCCTCACCCACTTGTCTCATCATTGCCCACGCTGTCAAGACAATGTCCCCCACAGTATAGGCAGGGGGATCGCCGTGACAGTGTCTGTCCACATCCATTTATTCCCAGCAACCCAGCCAGACCCTTGGGCTGCGCTGCGTGTCAGTCTGATTATCTAAGTGGCTGGAGACATGGAGCAGAGAGGGAAATCCTTCAAAGGCTGATTGAGAAAGAACCACTCAGCACAGTCAGTCACAAGTGTGTAGATAAGAGAGTCCTGGGCAGCGGAAGTCCAGCACATTCCGTGATTGTTACCGTTCTTACTGTTACTCTCTAATCAGTGGGATGCTCCAGGCTCACTCCTAGAAGTTCATCCTTTGAGTTCCAGAAGAGAAAATTTTTTAAAAAGGAGGACAACTACCTAGTCTCTGTAAGGAAAATTAGTTGGCAAAGCTTCAGTACACTGGTGTTATTGAGAAGTGGGTGCCTTCTTCTCCGTCATTCAGGCATGACCCCACCCAAACAGACCTGCAATAGCACCACTTTACTACTTGACAACACTCCTCGTGTGGAGCGTGGAGATGTAAATAAGACACAGAGAATTCTGCCCTTACCAGGGAAGCGGGTGACTAGTTTCAGCTTCATTGTGAGTAGGATGCTTGACCATGTCAGTCAAGTACATTTTCAGTGCCCAGATGAAAGTTGGATTGCCACCATGTTTTCACAACAAGCCTAATTTCCAATATTATTTATTAACTAGCAAAGATATCATTTATAAGATCTTTCATTAAAACAATTCCAGGTCATAAATTGTTATATTTTTGGCTCATAAATTATAAAAATGTTTACCCAAGAAGGAGGAATGTTCTTTTCCAACAAAATCAAGCATTATATGTAAAAGAACCAGCAGGAAGGTCTGGCTAGTACAGCAAGAACATGAGGTGGGCTCTATAATTATTTGTCTATAATTATTTGCTTGTTGCATGTGAGATCCAGTGTCACTTTTTAACCCATAGACCTACTATGATTAACAAATTGAGATGATTAGAAAATAAATGAAAGGTCCTTTTATCAGTTAAATCTGGAAACCTGCCTAGATTCTTTGCTTAATAAGCACAAATTTAGTTGTATCTTCATTTCTGTTTTTTTTTTTTTTTTTATTGTTGGGGATTCATTGAGGGTACAAGAAACCAGGTTACACTGATTGCATTTGTTAGGTAAAGTCCCTCTTACAATCATGTTTTGCTCCAAAAAGTGTGGCACACACCAAGATCCCACCCCCCTCTCTCTGCTCTTCCTTTCCCCACCCCTCCCTCATTCTTTCACTATCTGCTCTCCCCTTCCCCCCCCCCACCGTGTCAATAAATGTCATTAAATGTCCTAAAAACAAAATAAACCTTTAATCCATTGTAAGAATTTTTGTTTTGAGTAAATTTAATCAAATTTATGGACCGGGGGGGGGGGGGGAAGGGGAGAGCAGAGATAGAAAGATTGAGGGAGGGGTGGGGAAAGGAAGAGCAGAGAGAGGGAAGGTGGGAAGGGGGTGGGGTCTTGGTGTGTGCCACACCTTTTGGGAGCAAAACACGATTGTAAGATGGACT
>CAUYRH010111936.1:0-29895 GCA_963574655.1 Perodicticus potto
GGGCGCCTGTAGTCCCAGCTACTTGGGAGGAGGAGGCAGGAGACTCGCTTGAGCCCAGGAATTGGAGATTGCTGTGAGCTGTGATGCCACAGCACTCTATCCAGGGTGACAGCTTGAGGCTCTGTCTCAAAAAAAAAAAAAAAAAAGAAAAAGAAAAATAGTGAATGAGCTTAATGCTGCTTTTTCTCCAGGTGGGTGCAGGACACTGCCCTGTGCAGGGGACACATGGTTGAGGAGAGCTCAGACTGGGTTTCAGCCTTTACATCCCCACCCTCCTTCACACCCTTGCTCTGGGCACAACCTACAGTAATTAGCACGGCTGGCTGCCCCTATCCACTGGCCTTAACTCAGGGAAGCAGCTGTACTTAGCTGCAAGGGAAGCTGGGCAGCGTAGCCCGGAGCTTTTAGTCAAGAGGCCAGAGGCCCAGCTAAAAAAGGATTAGGAGCTCTGGTCCTAAGGAAAAAGTAAATAATAAAGATTGGGTGCCAGTTTTGGTCTCTGCCACCTGCCCACAAGGGGATAGCACCCACCCACCTTAAAATGCCATGTCCCATAGAGCTCTTTGGCTCCACCAGGGATCAGCCAAGTGGCAGGTGGGCCCCTTGCTCCCTCTGCTAGAGAGGTGACACCAGTCACATGAGGCCATGCCCACAAGGCAAGGACTGCTCCTGGGCTGTGATCAACTCCTCTCATGATTTACTCCTGAGATGCACCTCCCCCATTGTCCCTTGCAGCTGAAGCTTGGGTACCTGATGAGCAAGGATGGTGGATCAGATGTGCCACCTAGACCAGAATACGGCAGGGGGAGCTGTGCCACCCAAGAAAGGACGTGGGCAACCTGGCTGGCATGTGGAGAGCAGCCTGCTGCACCTACTGGGGGTAGCTGAGAATGGCCCTCATTCCTGGTGTGCCCGCAGTGGTCTCGGGACCACCTTCAGTGAGGCAGCTGGACGAGCCTCGGAGCTTCCATCTGCTTGGACATCTGTGCGCGTGACAGAGGCTGCCTGAGCAGCCCCGTGGGGCAGGCCTGGGATTATGGTGATGAGCAAACCCCAGCAGAAGAGTTTCTCTGCCAGTGACAGGACTTAGCAAGAAAGAGAGCGAGTTTTGTGGCATTTGAGAAGGTAGTAAGTGCTAGCAAGGAAAAGAAACAGGCAGGTAAAGGGATAAACAGGATGTGGGCTACCCATAGGATGGACGGTTATTCATCCTTTAAAAGGAAGAACATTCTGTCACGTGCTACAACATGAACTTCAAGGACATTATGCCAAGTAATAAAAGGACAAATCCACGAAGTCCCTACAGTGATCAGATTCAGAGAGAGAGACAGCAGAATGGTGGGTGCCAGGGGCTGGGGGCAGGGGCCGGGGGAGGTGGTATTTAGCCAGGACAAAGTTTTGGTTTGGCAAAGTGAAGACATTCTGGGGCGATGGTGTGATGGCTGCACAACAACGTGAACGCACTTCATGTGACTGAGCTGTGAATTGAAGAATGGCGAAGATGGTAGAGTCTGTGTGTATTTCACCACAATTTAAGAAAACCCAGAAAGGCGTCTGAGTGCTGGCAGGCTGAGCAGCCACAGCTCCAGTTCGCAGGAGGGGCGGCCCTCACCACATTGAGACCAGACGGAGGCCGAGGGCTGCCCAGCGGGCTGGGGGCGCACTGCCCGCTTGGGGCATCTGCCAGGCCCGTGTGTGTCCTTGGGAAACCGGGGCACGTGCAGGTCTGTTTGCCTCAGTGGATGATGGTGGACGTCTGTTTCTGCTTTTTTCTGTTCCAACATATTTTTAAAATCTTTTAAATTTCTACTCTGTGATACTGCTCTAAGATGCAGAAGGCCTCCCCCAAAACTGCTTTTACCCTGACAAAGAGAAAAGATGGCCAATCCACAGAATCTTGACTGTTCTCGAGCTCAGGGAGTGGCAAGAGCACCAAGCGGGTGCACGGTGGGGTGGGGAGAAGCTCCCGCAGAGGAGGGGCACAAACTGGTTCCCTCTGGCGGCATGCCGGGAAGGGGGAAGGCAGAGCTGCCAAAGACAGGAAAAAGAAACCGTTCAGATGCTGATGAATCCTTTCCAGGGAGAGCAGTTCAGAGTAAGGAGGGCCTGAGCTGGGCCGGAGGGGGGGGGGGTGCGGGGGGGGCGCACAAAGGGCCAGGAAACTCAGGCATTGTCCTGCCCAAGCCCCTGCCCAGAGGTAAGGCAGAGTTTGGCAGCAGATGGGAACAGGGCGCGAGCTGGCCGCAAGGAGACAGCAGCAGTGAGGTGTCCTCTGGGGGCCAGGATGGGCCCCTCCTGGTAGCACAATGTGCAGGGTCTGCTGGCTCGGAGCCAAACAGGCTGGCCACAGCCACTGCTGGACCCATGGGAAGGCTGTGGCGCCTGCAGGTAAGGAAGCCGACCAAACCCGGAGCCTGAAGCCAGCTCAACTGCTGGACAGACCCCAGGGCCTGTCAGAAGGGGCCTGAGGACTATTAACGAGCATTCAACAAAAAATTGGGAGAGACAGGCTTGGCGCCCATAGCAGAGTGGTTACGGTGCCAGACACATACACTGGGGCTGGTGGGTTTGAACCCGCCTGGGCCAGCTAAACGACAACTGCAACAAAAAATAGCCGGGCGTTGTGGCAGGCGCCTGTACTCCCAGCTACCTGGGAGGCTGAGGCAACAGAAACGCCTAAGCCCAAGAGCTGGAGGTTGCTGTGAGCTGTGATGCCACAGCACTCTACCGAGGGTGACAAAGTGAGACTCTGTCTAAAAATGAATAAATAAAAATAAAATAAATTGGGAGAAACAGAACAAAGAAATAGAAATAAAGCTGTCAACTGAACCAGGCCCGGAAACACCCCTGGGCTGCTTTTGTAACTCCTGCCACCACAGACGGGGGTGCATTCCTCACCTCCGTGTAGGTCCTCACACACCCACTGAGCCCAGGACCCGGAGCAGGTGGTTTTGCTCTGGGAAATGGACTTACACAGCAAAAACCATGTTTCAGTCAGTGTTAAACCCAGATGCCACAGGGGTCCCAGGAGATTAACATGGAGTCGACAAGCTCCTTGTCCCTAGTAATGCTGTGGCCGTGGTATCTGCGTGTGACTCGTGGTTTGTGGAGTGCCACTGAGCAGTGCAGAGCCTTCAGCCCCAGAGCTCCCTTCCAGGGAAGCGGCCTGTGCAGGTGTCCACTTCACCTCTGACACTGTATTTCCACTGTGCCCTTTCTGGGCTCACATGAACACTATATCGTGTCATAGCTGTCCTGGCATTTGGGTTTCAGCCCGGGAGCCACAGGCCACACCGCACAGCCTCGGTGTGCCACTGGCAGCGCCCGAGGGTGTCCACACAATGAAATCACTTAATGACTTGGAATGACGAGTTCCTCAGGACATCATTGGGTACCACACCAAGTCCCACCAAGCACTGTGAGGAGTGCTCCCAGCTAGCAAACCCGCACAACATGTGACAGATGACATGGGTCACTGCGGCTCTAGTCGGCACTTCACGCGCCTTCGGCCTCTGTCAGTCTGTTACTGACTCCCAGTCCTTCACTGGCTGATTTGCAGAAGTTGCCCTTAGTCCTAAATCTTGACTCTGTGATAGCTTTATGTGTGAGAAAAGAAAGGGCAAAGTGCCTTTCTCTGATACCACCTGCTGACAGCCCAAGGTGTCCTTTGCTGCACAGAAAAACTTAATTTTGATTTTGCCACATCCACCCATGTTTTGTCCTAGGGTTTATGCATTTGGGGTCTTATGCCAACGCCTTCCTCCCCTGGTGACAAAGCGCCTCATGGCCACACCCTCAGAACCCTCTTCCCTAGAGCCCCCCTCTTATCTAACCCCAGCAGCCTCCTGCTCCTGGAACTGTTCCTGTTCCTCCCCACCCCCGCCGGCCTCATGTTGCCTCCACTCCTCTGTGGTGTCGTAATCTTGGGTCTACGCGGACACACAGAAAGCACAAACTCATCTCTCATTGGAGCGCTGGTCCAAGATCATTCCTGCAAGAAAACCTGGCCAGGCTCAGGCCTGGGATCCCAGCACTCTGGGAGGCTGAGGTGGGTGGATCACCTGGGCTCAGGAGTGTGAGACCAGCCTGAACAAGAGAACCCTGTCTCTAATAAAACAGAAAAATTAGCTGGGTGTTGTGGCAGCACCTGTAGTTCCAGTTAGTTGCTCGAGAGGCTGAGACAGAAAGATTACTTGAGCCTACAAGTTTGAGATTGCTGTGAGCTACGACACCACAGTAGTCTATCCAGGGCGACAAAGTGAGATTCTGTCTAATAAAAAAAAAAAAATTAGCTGGATACAGCCTCTTTGGAAGTATGGAGAATCCTCAAAGAATTCAAAATAGACCTTCCATTTGATCCCACAATCCCACTGCTAGGCATCTACCCAGAAGAAAAAAAAAATCATTTTATCGTAAAGACGTATGCACTAGATTATCGCAGCTCAATTTACAATTGCCAAGATGTGGAAACAACCCAAAAGCCCATCAACCCAGAAATGGATTAATAAACTGTGGTATAAGTATACCATGGAAAACTATTCAGCCATAAAAAAGACAGTTTACATCTATTTGTTAACCTGGATGGAGCTGAAGAATACTCTTTAGTAAAGTATCCCAAGAATGCACAGCAAGTATCCAGTGTACTCAAAACTAACATGAATCCACTAGTCAAACTAATCCACACCCACAAGAGAGAAAAACTCCATTTAATCAAGCTGGGGGGAGAGGGACAGGTGAGCTCCCACCTGATGGGCACACAGGGTAAGGGATATGGCCAAGCCCCTGGGTGCAGGACACAACTACCACAGGGACGTTTTTTGTTTTGCAGTTTTTGGTTGGGGCTGGGTTTGAACCCACCACCTCCAGCATATGGGGCCAGCGCCCTATTCCTTTGAGCCACAGGCACTGCCCTACTACAAGGACTTTATCTAACACAAACAGAAACATTGTAGCCTAATCATTTGTGCCCTCATATTAATCTGAAATTAAAAAACAAAATTAGCTGGGTGTGAAAGCACATGACTGTCGTCCCAGCTACTCGGGACTCCAGTGATACTGGAGACCAGGATTTTGAGGCTGCTGTGCGCTTAGCTGAGGCCACTGCAATTTGGGGTCTTTTTTTTTTTTTTTTTTTTTTGCAGTTTTTGGCCGGGGCCACCACCTCTGGCATATGGGGCCGACACCCTACTCCTTGAGCCACAGGTGCCCCCTGCACTTTGGGGTCTTAAGTGAGACAGAGCAGATACAGATTCTGTGCCTCAAAAAATAAATAAATAAATAAATAAAAAAGAAGAAGAAAACAATATAAACCCAAATATTTAAAATATATATGATTTTTCTATAAGCCATTTTATAAAAATATCTAAGCAACCAAAGCCACCAAAATCATCAAAATATTCCTTTTCAAACATGCTGGAATAAAAGAATTTCTGGGGCGGCACCTGTGGCTCAGCGAGTAAGGCACTGGCCCCATATACTGAAGGTGGCGGGTTCAAACCCAGCCTTCGGCCGAACTGCCAAAAACAAAAAATAGCCGGGTGTTGTGGCGGGCACCTGTAGTCCCAGCTACTCGGGAGGCTGAGGCAAGAGAATCACCTAAGCCCAGGAGTTTTGAGGTTGCTGTGAGTTGTGTAACGAGGGCAATAAAGTGAGACAAAAATAAAAAATAAAAAAACGAATTTCTGACTTTATTAAGCCATTATTGGTTTTTACAGGGATGAAGTCTTGGATGCATTCAATTAATAACAAAAAGAATGAAAATATCTGGTCAATATCTTCAAATTATCATTTTTATATAAAATACTTACAAAAGTCCAATAATAACACTAACTAGTGCTTTATAGATGACAAATGTTAGATCTGGAGGGGCTCTGGTGAGGGACTGTCTTGCAGCTGCCTTTCCAGAGGCCAAGTGATGGAGAAACGGGTTTAGGGTAAGCAGCCCGTGGGCCCAGGAACCGCCTGTGGGGCCACCACTCACTGTTTTCAGTTATGTGGGCTGATATGCTGCAGCTCACAGTCTTGCAAATTTTAGTTAAAACACAATTATGTTCTTCTAAGGGTGTTTGCTTACAAAAAAAATAGTATGGAGATCTAAGGTCTTAGTGAAGGTAAAAAGATCTAATTGTCACATGGGCAAAAATAATTTGTACTAAGAATTTCTCCTGGCTCAGTGCCTGTAGCACAGTGGTTATAGCACCAGCCACATACACCGAGGCTGGTGGGTTCGATCTTGGCCCAGGCCCAGCTAAACAATAGTGACAACTGTAACAAAAAATAGCCGGGTGTTATGGTGGGTGCCTATAGTCCCAGCTTCTTGGGAGGGTGAGACAAGAGAATCGCTTAAGCCCAAGAGTTTGAGATTGCTGTGAACTGTGCCATGGCACTCTACCGAGGGCAACATAGTGAGACTCTGTCTCAAAAAAAAAAAAAGAATTTCTCCTTGCGGGGTGGGGGGGGGGGTTGTCGTACTTCAGTGGTTAGAGCACTGGCCACATGCTCCAGGGATGGTGGGTTCAAGCCCGACCTGAGCCTGCTAAACAAACAAACAAAAATAGCCGGGTCTTGTGGCAGGTGCCTGTAGTCCTAGCTACTTGGGAGGCTGAAGTAAAAGAATCACTTGAGCCCAAGAGTTTGAGGTTGCTGTGAGCTGTGACACCATAGCACTCTACTGAGGGCAACATAGTGAGACTCTATCTCAAGAGAAAAAAAAATTTCTCCTTGGAGTATATAGAACGGCCTATGAGGTAAGCACAGTATAGTATACATTATCTATGACATTTAGATAATTCAACAAAGTGTGAAACACTAAGTATTTAATCCAAATATAGTTACTATTTTAAGGATTTGCCGGACCACTATTCATTTCCTCATCTTTCTCTAGATCAGTGGTTCTCAACCTGTGGGTCTCAAACACAGAACCGTATTAAAGGGCCACGGCATTAGGAAGGTTGAGAACCACTGCTCTAGAGAGAATGTTGTTATAAACATAATTTTACAGCTAGAATAAACCTTGTAAGTCAAATCCTTCCTTTCCACAAATGACACCCTTGAAGCCACAGGTGCACTTTTTTTTTTTTTTTTTTTTTGAGACAGAGCCTCAAGCTGTCACCCTAGATAGAGCGCCGTGGCATCACACCACACAGCAACCTCCAACCCTGGGCTCAAGCGAGTCTCCTGCCTCCGCCTCCCAAGTAGCTGGGACCACAGGTGCCCGCCACAATGCCCGGCCATTTTTTGGTTGTAGTTGTCATTGTTGTTTGGCAGGCCTGGGCTGGATTCAAAACTGCCAGTTCTGGTGTATGTGGCTGGCACCTTAGCTGCTTGAGCTACAGGCGCCGAGCCCATCCCAATGACTTATATCCTGGAGGCTTCCAGAGTTAAAAGGCCTTACCTATCAAAAACATTGAGGAGCCAATTGAGGGTCATGTCCACACAGAGTGGCACGTTGACCAGGATGCCTCTTTCCTCCTCAAGCCGCTCATACAAGGCGGTCAGGCAGTGGATGACTTCCACCACGTCCATCACGTGCTCACTGGCTTGCAGATCATGCTCATTGAAGACGTCCAGGGCTGTGGTTAAAGTGACCAGGTCCACTGGGAAGGAGAATAGAGAGGGAAAAACACATAGCCAGAAGTAGAACTCCAGGATTAGATACCAAGATAACACAACCAACATCACCAAATTTGACTCAGTCTCCGGAACAGCCATTTGCAGGTATGTTACAAACTTACCCTTTAATAAGACCCTCATCCCAAGAAAGGTGGGAGGCAGCAAAAGGTACTTCAAATTAACCCAACCTATTCTTATAACCCTATGTTCTTTGACATCAGTTTTAAAAAGATGGTATGATGCGAGTAAATTCATCCCTTATGTTGTATTAACTCCTAAGGGCATCAAATCTCATTTTAAGTTTCTCTGTCTTTACCTAAGTTTCAACTGCAAGTAGGTTTGTCCATGAGCCATGTTCTGAGAACCTAGACACCAGCTATGAAGGCTTAGGTATGGCTGGGGAAATGTGATACATATCAGAAGGACGGGTTAGTTACCTCCAATGCTGGATCAACCTAGCCAGATGTGCTTGAGCCAGGAAGCTTGAATAAAGAGTGCTCACAAGAAAGGCCAGAAGACATATAATATCTACAGCCATATTAACCACTGACATTTTCTTTAAATGTTCTGTTGCTACGTCCAGTAACCCCAAAATGGCAAACCATGGGCTGGGATACTTCCTATCATGAAGAAGTTGCTTAATTATCCATGTTGGTTAGGGGAAAAGGGGCAGGTGGAGGATAACTGTAGGGTTAGTTTGGAAACATATCTGGGGCTTAGGGAGAATAGAGGGGCCCTGAAAAGAGCAGGTGTTGACAGGCAGCATGTGCCAGCCTTTGGAGAGTTTCTACCATGCCAATCAACAACCCTGGCCAAGGTGGGATGAAAGTGGGAAACAGCAGACAGATGAGGAACAGAAGTAAGGGAGTGAAAGCCCTAGGGAAGTATGACAGGAGACGTACAGCGCAGGGCCTTCTGGACTCTGCGGAGCTTCATGGCAGTGCGATAAGCTGAGAACTTAATGTTGTTCAGATCAGCTGCAAAGAATGGAGAGAGACCCACTCAGATCAGAGAAATGCAAATTAAAGCCACAACATGATACCATCTTATACCCATCAGATTGATAAAAAATAGAAGTCTGACTGACAATAGGAAGTGTCAACAAGGATGTGGAATAATAGGAACTACCAGTGAAAGTGCAAACTGAAACAATCACCTTGGCAAACGACTTAGTATTCCCTGGTAAAATGTAACAGTCACGTGTCCTAACCGCCTAGCCAGCTATATATCCCAGAGCAATGATTTACAAATATGTTTTGGCCAAGACTCACAGTATGAAATTCATTTTGTGTCATGATCCAGTATACATATGCACGTGTGCATATATAAATAACTGAATCAAACATTTCAGGAAGCAATTCCTGACTAGAGTTTGTAAGTAAAAAGCATAACAAACTTAATATCAAATATGACTTTTGTTAAGGATCTATTGTATGTTAATACTTCCTAGTCTATATTTCAAATTTTTTAAATGCTTATGACAACATACTGAAACAAGGTTATGACCTACAGACTGAAAAGTATGCCCTGGAGAAACCCTTGCACACATGCACTGGAAGACATGTACAAGAAAGCTTCAGCAGCACTGCTCTTATTAGCTCCAAACTAGAGACAACCCATTTCTAGTAGAATGGATAAAGAAACTGTGCCGTATACAGTGGAATATGCTATAGCAGTGAAAATGAATGAACTATAGTCACATGCATCAACATGGATAAAATTTGAAACACAATAAGTCTCTCTCAGTAGGCAAAGATAAGGCATGCAGGAGTCACACTCATCACAGCCAGGACAGTATCTTTCAAAGCAGATCAGAATTAACATCTGTAAGCATAATTCCCTAATGTGATGATAAAATGGTCCAGGGGGAAATGTAGAGCCTCCAGTTGAGGCAGGTGCAGAGGGGAAAGAAAGGAAAGGTATCAGACAAAGGATGAGCCACTCATTTCATCTCCCACCTGCTTATTGACTGGGATTCCCTTCTATTCTTTTTTTTTAAACCAGTTTATTGAGGTATGATTGACATACATAAAGCTATACAGATTTAATGTCTACAACTTTTATTTATTTATTGTTTTCGAGACAGAGTCTCACTATGTCACCCTCAGTAGAGTGCCGGGGTGTCTCAGCTCACAGCAACCTCAAAGTCTTGGGCTTAAGCAATTCTCTTGCCTCAGCCTCTCAAGTAGCTGGGACTACAGGCGCCCACCACAACGCCCGGCTAATTTTTTACTGTTGTCGTCGTCGTTGTTTAGCAGGCCAGGGCCGGGTTCAAACCCACCAGTGCCAGTGCATGTGGCCAGCGCCCTAACCACTGAGCTACGGGCACCGAGCCTAATGTCTACAACTTGATGAGTTTGGAGTTAAATATACACCTGTGTTGGCTCAGCGCCTATAGCTCAGCAGTTAGGGCGCCAGCCATATACACCAGAGCTGGTGGGTCAACCAGCGACACTATGCCGCACAGTAGATCTCTAGGACTTATTCATCTTGCATAACTGAAACTTTGTACCTTTCCCATTTTACCCTGCCCTCAGCCACTGGCAACCACCAATCTACTCTCCGCTTCCACAAGTTTGACTATTTTAGATTCCTTACACAAGTGGGATCATGTAGTATTTGTCCTTCTTTGCCTGGCTTATTTCACTTAACATAACACCCTGCAGGTTCATCCATGTTGTCTCAGACGGCAAGATTTCCTTCTTTTTAAAGGCTAAGTAATATTCCATTATATGGATATGCCACATTTTCTTTATCCATTCATTCTTGATGAACATTATAGGGCAAAGCTGTATAGATCCCCATCCTGTATGGGAACCCCACATTCTTACCTAGGGTTTGGTATAACTCCGTCATCTTGGGATGGTCCCAGCATGTGGTCTGAGCCTGGTGGCTACAAACAAAAGCATCAATAGCACCAGTGTCGATACCACTCACCCGCCCACATACACACATGTGTGCCCACCACTAAGTTGACCGATTGGACACAAGAAGCTGCAGGATCCCAGGGTGAACCCTGAAGATCCCATAGCACAAGGGTTCAACTTTATCTAGGTAGAATCTTGTGCTCTTGAGATGAGTAGGAGAAAAACTGGACTCGAGGGAGGAATCCCAACAGACAAGGAGTGACAGGGATGAGTAGCAAAAAGATAGGCGAGGAGGAGGTGGCAGGAGAATGGGCAGGTAACTGACCCGCTTCTGATTCAGATGGTCACTCACTTGATGTAGTAGGGAACTTTATTGGGTGAAATTGCTCTTTCCCAGGGAACCTGGACAGAGGCTGATAAAGAAGAGAAAGAAAGCAAGCATAGCTCTACTACTGCTCTTTAGGTCCCTGGCCACCCTGCTGCTCTATCCTCCCAAAGAGGTGGTCAAGCCCAAAAGTTTGCCAGCTCTCAACAGCCCTTGAGGATGGGGCTACCGCTTCTAATGAGCACACTTCTCTCCCTGATGTTAGTGCAAGGGAAGAGGAAGAGGTTGTCACTGTTACCCTAACTTGCCAGAGATATGGCCAGGGTATGAATCTGACCTTGGCCACCCTGACAATCTTCTTCCTCCCTGATCAGGCAACCACTTCTGCCCATTCACTTGCAGGCAGCTAATTGTTCCTGTGGATAGGAAGTGAACCCTACTTTCCTCTTAGGGCTCAAAGCCCTTCCCTCAGAAAGTTAAACTTCTGAGTCCTGTGAGACAGTTGGGAAATAGCACTGCTCATTTCTCTCTCATGAGGAACTCATGCCTCTCTCTGCCCTGTGTCTTTTTCTTCCAGATCTTTAAGAGAGGCTCAGGTTACTTGGCCAACCTGCCCACTGCAGTTTACCTGGGTACAAAAGCCCTCTGTAGTTATAGCTGCTTGGCAGGGATTATTATAACAACACTACCAACCACATTAACATTTCTTGAGCTCCTGCTATGTGACAGATACTATGCTCAATGCTTTGTGGATACATCTAATTTTCCTATCTGTATACTCTCATCAACTCCACTGCTACTCACCTGGTCTGGGCCACTACAATCCTATGCCTGGATTATTGCAATGTGCCCCTAACAGGTCTCCCTGCTTCCAATCCTGCCCCCAAGCAGCATAAGGCACATCGCGCCACCCTTCAGGTCAAACTCTGCCAAAGGTTCCCATTGAATTCAGAATAAAATACAGGCCAGGCACAGTGACTCACCCCTGTAATACTAGCATTCTGAGAGGCCAAGGTGAAAGGATCCCTTGAGCTCAGGAGTCTGAGACCAGTCTGAGCAAGAGCAAGATCCTGTCTCTACCAAAAATAGAAAAACTAGCTGGGCGTTGTGGAGGGCACCTGTAGTCCCAGCTACTCGGAAGGCTGAGGCAGGAAGATCATGCGAACCCTGGAGTTAGAGGTTGCTGTGAATTAGGCTGACACTACATAGCTGGGGCAACAGAATGAGATTCTGTCTCAAAAAAAATAAAGTCGGGGCGGTGCCTGTGGCTCGACGAGTACGGCACCGGCCCCATATGCCGGAGGTGGTGGGTTCAAACCCAGCCCCGGCCAAAAACTGCAAAAAATAAAATAAAATAAAATGATAAAAAAAAGTAAAATAAAATCTTAAGTTCTTCCCATTACCTACCAGGCCCTCTGTGTTCCTCAGCTCTTTCTGTCTTTGCTTTCTTTCTCCTTGCTGGGGGGCTTAAAGGCCTGGAAGCTGCTGTTTGCTCTGCCTAGTAGGCTCCTCCCTCAGTCCTCCACATGGTTCATTCCTTCACATCCTTTGGGCCTCTGCTCAGATGTCACCCTCTCAGTGAGTGTCCATTAACTACCCTCTTCAAAATTGCAACACCTCCCCCCTTAAGTCTGGCACACCCTATCCACGCCTTCCCTGCTTTAATTTTTTCCATAACCCTTGTCACTAATTGACCTTAGATGTATTTTACTTATTGTTAGAGTCGAGTTTTACTTATTTTTATTTGGCTAGAACATAAGCTGTCTGTGGATTTCTGTCTGCTTTATTCACTGACACAGCCCACAGCAGGCCCTCAATAAATGTTGTTGAACAAATAAAGTCATTTAATTCCCCTAACCCAATGAGCTAGGGAATATTTTTTCCCTCTTTTTACAGATGGAAGAACTGAGGTTCAGAAAGGGTAAGCTATTTTTTCAAGCTTGCACAGCTATTAAGTTGAGGTGCTATGACTCACATCCAGGTCTCTTGATTTGAGAGACTATTCTCTTAACTATTACCCTACTGCATTATCCTTACTGCTTCTCAGATGCCAATGTACAGTGGGCTCCCACCAGGCCCCTGGGGGACAAGAACAGACTCTCTTGGAAGATGGCTGATGTTTTGCCAAGCGAAGACCAGTTTGTCTCACGTACAGGAGAGGAAGTGCTGTGACCCCGGCCCAAAGTCCCGGTGGGCATCCTGGAGCTGTTTAAGCCTCTCTCCAACTGACACCTATGGAAAGAACAGGTAGGAAGTCAGTAGATTCATTTTAGCAGTGTGGGATCTCCAGCACTGCTATGAATCTTTATGAGCTCCCTCATAGGCTGGCTTTTCTCTGGTTCCAATTTTTTCTGTCATCTTCATCCCCTCACTCCTAGTCTTCCCCTAGGACTCCCAAGGGTCAGAGAAGAGCATCCCTAATTCCAGCCTACATTCATTTTCTCTTCCCCTGTCTGCCCAAGTCTACAAAGGCCTCTCATTTCTTCATTCCAATCCCTCCGTGAAGATTAGAGGTTGAGGAGTCCATTCTTGGGCCCCACGTTCTCTACTATTCTTTCCCCACGCAGGTCCCGTTCCAATACCCCTTCATTTCCTTTGAACCCGGAGAAGTTTTCCCCACATCTAGTTATATTGAGGCAAGTCCCCATGGTTCACTCCTGGCTGCTCTTCTACCTGTAGCTGTTTCCACCGGATGTTGATCTGTTCCAGGGCTCGGGAATTCTCCATTGACAAATGTACATCAGAAATGGCAAGTTGGTGGGCTAGATCATTGACCAGCTTCACTCCATCTTTCATGGGGGAGAATTCTTCTTTGAATAGCTGGAGAACCAGGACCCAAATCCACAGCCAAGAGTAAAAAAGAAGAACCATTATTTCTTCACCTCCACTCTTCCCTCTTCATCCAGAGGTTTTGTTTCAACAAAACTACGTAGGTGCTTGTCTATTTAGGCAATCAAGCTAAGCTGTGGGTGGCCACTATCCTTATCCTCTTTCTCTCCTCTCAGAAAACATCATGGAAAGAGAAGACAGCGGAAAACCAGAAGAGACTCAGTCTACATCAGGCCCAAATTTAGCATAGAAAATGAGAGGCGCAGCTGTCGTCTAGGCCAACAATGGAGTCTCAGCAGCAGGAACACTGTCAGGGTCTGGGGACAGAGCTAGGTCTCAGGGTTGACTATAGTCAGGGAGGGGATCTAACATACCTTAATAGTCTGGATGTGCTCTGGGAGTGAATCAATGAACAGATCCCCAATGGGCTCCCAAGTAGCTCGGACTCCCTCGGTTTGGGTAAGAGTAGTGCTTAACTCCTCCATTGCCCCCTGGATCTCCAACAGCTGCTCTAGGGTGTGCTCAATGTGACGGTGCTGGTCCACACAGCGGGCTGTCAGCTTCTCCCATAATTCACTGGCCACCGTTGCTTGCTTCCATACAAAGCGGCTAAGATTCTGGATCCTCTGTCTGGGGGAGGTATCTGTAAGGACAGGCAGGAAGCCAGGTCAGGCCAGCCACCCAGGGGCAGCGCAGGGAAAGACAGAGACAAAGACAGCCCTTTATAAAGTGTGTGTGTTTGTGCGCATGCTTGTGTATATATTCAAATACACACAATTCCATATGTTTCCATGGTTGAGCCCTTTCGCACATTCAGGACTTTTAAAAAATTAAACTGTTGGGTGGCTCCTGTGGCTCAAAGGAGTAGGGCGCTGGCCCCACGTGCCGGAGGTAGCGGGTTCGAGCCCAGCCCTGGCCAAAAACTGCAAAAAAAAATTAAACTGTTTACTTTGAAATCATTATAGTTTCACATGCAGTTGTGAAATAACACAGAGATCTCATGTACCCTGTGCCCAGTTTCCTCAAATGGTAACATCTTACAAAATGATAGTACAATATTACAATCAGAATACTGACACTTACACAATTCACCAATTTTGTTTAGGGCTCCCCGGTTTTACTTTGTGCGTGTTGTGTGTGTGCACGTTTAGCACTATATGATCGCATCACATGTTGGTTCATGTATCTATCACTGCAGTCAAGAGACAACACTGTTTTTTTCTTCCGCTTACTGTATCATGAAGATTTCCACATTTTTTTTAAATGGGCAAGGTGAGTAAAATATTTTAAGTGGTGTACTGAGGTGAATCATCCAGAGTCTTGTTCACATGGCCCTGGAATGTAATTTTGAATTTGTGTCTGTGGCCCACCTCCATCCAAAGAAGGGAAGCATTTTATGAAGACTCAGCCCAGGAGAAGTTTGGTATAATGTACCCAGCTCTTCTACCTAGGCTCCTAATTTTTAGATGTCCTCTTCCTCTGTCAGACCTCCTCTGAGAAGCAGATTCAGAGCCCCCAAATCCCAGGCTAACATCTCTGTGTTGGAATAAAGCAGTATGTTGTCTTTTTTGGGTTTTTTTTTGGTAGAGACAGAATCTCACTTTATTACCCTCGGTAGAGTGCTGTGGCATCGCAGCTCACAGAAACCTCCAACCTCCAACTCCTGGGCTTAGGCGATTCTCCTGCCTCAGCCTCCTGAGTGGCTGGGACTACAAGCGCCCACCATAACGCCCAGCTATTTTTTGTTGCAGTTTGGCCAGGGCCGGGTTTGAACCTGCCACCCTTGGTAAATGGGGCCGGTGCATACTGCTGCATCTATTCTCTGCTCAATTCATTTGAATGTTTTCTTCTTTTTCATGCCTCATTAAAAGGCCACATGTGATGGTCCAGAGAGCCACATATAGCTTTGGGTCATATGCTGGTGACCCCTGCTCCAGGCTCTGTTCTCCATGCTTTTTCCTGAACTATGAATCTTGCTCCTCCCAACTCTGGGCCCACTCCTAGACAGAACTACTCTCCTAGATAAAGCTGAGAAAATGAGATTGAGGAGGGCAGAGGGTATTTGTTTAGCAGTACATAGCTTAGGAAGGGGGAAGAGCAGAAGACACCCACCTTTGCTCTCAGAATGAGGTTCCTCTAATTCCTCAAACGGGTGCTGGGACAAAAAGGCCTGAGCTGACTCCAGTACAGAATAGATATAGGGGCCCCGCGACTTGACTTCTTCCATAAAGGCCTGTGGAGTTTAGCAATATGGTCAACAGGGGAAAGAAGTATTTCAACTGCTTTACATTCTATTCTGCAATTGATAACCTTTCTTCTCCTCCATGTGACTTGATCCTTTGACACTATCAGGGATCTTTGGGCCACCAGACAAAAAGACATGCAGTCCTTCCTATAGGCAGAAGAATAACTCTGACACTGAAAGATCTGTTTAGTATGAAATGGGTCTGTCTGTGCCACACAGTAGAGAGAAATGTGGGGATCTTCCTTTTCTGAAATACTCAGAAAGTCCTTTGTAAGGGACTTAGAGAAATCAAACCAGGATGGGCAGGATTTATATTAAAATTTTAATTAAAATTGTTGTTGAAATATACAGAGTACACAAATCAAAAGTGTACAGCTCTATGTAACTAGTACTAAGATCAAGAGACGGAATTCTACCAGCATCGCAGATGGCCCCCTAGTGGCCCCTCCCAGTCACTGTTCCATCCTTCCCTCTCAGAGGTGACCATGATCCTGACTTGTAAAACCACCGATTATTTTCACCTATTTTGTTTTTAAGGTCTTGCTACATTGCCTAGGCTAGACTCAACTCCTGGGCTCAAGTGATCTTCCTATCTTAGCCCCAGGAGTGGCAGGCACTATAGATGTGCACCACTGTGCCTGACTGAGTTTTACCTAATTTTGAACTTTACATGAATGGAATCATGAAGTACGTACTCTTTCTGTATCTGGCTTTTTCTGTAAAGAGTCATCCCTGTTGTGGCACATGGTTATAGTTTATTTTCTTACTGCATTATATCAAATTCTGTTCTCATTTTTTGAGAAATATTGTTATTTTTATAACTATAGAGATAACACACGTCTTATAAATATTAGGAATTTCAGAAAGGTACGAAGAAGAAAATTAAAGAGGACTCCAATTTTACTACCTAGCGTAAACCATTGTTAATATTTTGATCTCATCCCTCTCTGTGCTATTATGTGTGTATACATGCACATACATCTGTATACATTTTTGTACAACTGAGATCCACCTGCATATAGTTTTGTATCCTGCTTTTGTTGTTGTTGTTTCGCATGTATTTCCCCACATACTCCGTTAAAAAACAGAAAAGGATCTTAAGGGAGGCCAGAATTGATGGGAGGGGTAGAAGGAAAGATTTGATTTAGTCCATGGCATGCTATTCGGAGACCAGAAGGACTGCATACAGCTTCCTATTACTTATGGGGTCTATGCAGAGCTGGGTGTCTGTCTGTGAGGGTATTGCAGAAGGGATTCCTTCCCAGCTGAGAGGCTATGCACCGCAGTATGCAGGATTCTAACCTACCGCATGTGTCTCCTTCTCCTGCTGCACCAGGGCCACATCCCCTTGTAGGGGCAGCTGAGCTGACAACTCCTCATCCTTTTGGCTGAGCCAGTCAATAATCTCTTGAAGTGGCAGCTGAAGCTTTCCACTGTGGTCTGAGAAGGCCTCTAAGCGAGCACTGCACACAATGGGAAGATCAGTGACGTTCAACCTTCTTTTTAAGATGAATGGCAAAACATTTTTTCCCCAAAACGAACACTTATGTGAAACTCTAATATAGAAAATGGATTCAAAAGGAATTGGTCTGACTGAAGTGGGAGAAGGCCTGGAGCCCTCCCTCTTGCCCACCCACAGACGCTCCCCAAGTACCTCCACATGGAGTACGGTAGTAAAACCAATGGGTAGAACCCTGGGTAGGGAGGCATTCCAAACTTGAACGGCTTAAAATGCCACTCGTGGACCTCAGTTACTTCAGTTGCATGCCAAACAGCAAACCAGGGAAGGTCAGAAACTGATCAAGGACGTTAAGGTTGACAACCACCTGGTTCCCCTCTTGCCCTGGCAGAATTCAAGTCACGCCAAACTATTCATCACAGAGGCTCCTGTGAGCAGTAGAGGATGTGATAATCAGAAAGAATAGGTTGGGTGGTTGAGTGCGGGCACAAACATGTGCAGGTTGCATACGAATATAAACAGCTAAGGGGATCGACAGGATGACCGAAACATTGGCTAGAGGTTTGAGATAGAGAAGCAGAAAGGTCTCTACTGTATAATCATCTCTGGCTGCCTCCTCCCTCCCTCCAAATGAACCATTAACTGAAGTCCAAGGGATAGGAAGAGGGAGGCTGGCCAATGCTGTGTGCAGCCATTGAGCCCATTCCCTTAGCCGACAACAATAACTATCTTTACTCATTGCCTCTCTACCACCTGGGCCAAGCTCTATACCTAAATTATTGGTTCAGCTAATTCTAATAACAACCGTCAGGGGTAGGTATTACTATTCCCCAGGGAGGGTAAGTAGTTTTCCAAAGGCCACACAGTCAAGTTACTGATAAGAGTTATGATTTAAGCCTTGGTTTATCTGACTCCAGAGCCCACATTCTTTCAACTTCTCCACACAGCTTCAACCCCCACCAGAACCCACCAAGAGTTTAGGCTTTGATGAGATGGGGTGGGGAGGAAAAGTAGCAGACATACACAGAAGGGTAGGGAAAAGAGAAAAACCTGAGATAGAAATTGCCTTCAAGCTCTTACTGAGTTGCCCTTAGTCTGGAGAGGAATGGGTGGGCTGATAAACTCATGGATGGGAGTGGAGGGCATGAAAGGATGGGGGAAAGCAAATGGATGAGACCTGCCAAGATGGAGGACAGCTATGAGAGGAAGAGGAGGAGGGAGTAATTCTTTTCCTCATTTGCACTTTTAAGTTTGGAAAGCATTTCCACATCTTAATTGAATCCTTGGGACTACACTGTGATACGAATTATTCCTCCACTCATTTTTTATTAAAATGGAAGCTACAATTCTGAGAACTCAACTTATCAAAGGTGATGCAACTACTTAAAACTGAGGATCAGACACAAATATCCTGACTTCTAACATAGTTCCACAGTGCCAGAGTAGGAAAGGGAGAAGTAGGCGGCGGGGCTGAAGAAAGGGGGACACATAGGCAGAGAGGAGAATGGCAAGCTGCTGTGGCAAAAGGAGCCCAACATGGCATCCAGGCTGATTCGCTAAGGCACCTGTTTCTAGGGGCCAGGCCTTACCGGAGGTTGTGAGACTTCTTTTTGATTTCATTCCAACACAGATTCATGGCTGGTGGCTCTAAGGGTCCAGTGGCACCAACAGACCTGTTCAACAGCTTTAGGCTTAGGCAGGGAACCCCAGCACCATCCTGGTAAGGCGTAGGGGTGGTGATGGCAGCTCTAACCTAGACAGAAACACAGACATCCCGTGATTCCCAGAGTGAGCCACGCCCTGGTCAGCACCAAGCTAACAGTGAAACAAGTGTGAGCAAGGGGAGAGAAAGGCTGGTTCCAGGGTTCAGAAGTCCTAGTGTATGTGTGTGTATGTGTGTGTGTGTGTGTGTGTGTGTGTGTGCATGCGCGCGCGCATATGCGTGTTCCTTCAGGGGGTGAAATGAAGAAAGGCTCTATTCATTGTCAGTTCTTCTCCTGATACAGGCCAGTGGCATAGACTGCTGTCTACTATTATTATTATTTTATTATCATGAATTCTGCCAGGACCACTGCCCAGATGGGGACCTGGAAGTACTCACGTTAGGCAAGAAGCTGCTCAGAACTGCCCAGACACTGGGCATCTATAGCATTCCAGAGAAGCTGTAGGCCTGAACTTTATGGTCCCACAGTTTGCGCAACTTTCTAAAAAAAGAAAGCTGAGGAGGGCGGCGCCTGTGGCTCCAAGGAGTAGGGTGCCAGCCCCATATACCGGAGGTAGCAGGTTGAAACCCAGCCCCGGCCAAAAAATGCAAAAAAAGAAAGAAAGAAAGAAAGCTGAAGAGCTACCCCATAAAGATTCAGAGAGGAAGTGGACCAGCCAGCGAGAACTATCAGTAGTAGGTGTCCTACTTCCCAAATGGGTTTCAGCCTTGATGTCTCCTGCCCACCTTCCCTACCTGCACTTCCCACCAGTCAGGAAGCCTGGACATAGTCCTAAAGGGTACTGCTTGTGAAGATGTGCAAAGGACCCTGAACAGAGTTGGCAGTCAACAGGTCAAGCCATGGAGCCTGCCCAAGTCTAGTCTTAGATCTTCAGGTTCAAAGGCCATCACTTGGTTTCTTGAGCACTGATAAGGTCCTATCGGGGAACAGTGGGTTTAGAGGAATGGAAGTTATGCAAATAGCTATAAGGAAGGTAGCTACCTACAGCACAGAGCCAGAACTGCCCAAGATGGGGCAGGAGCAGGTAGAGGGATGGGGAACTAGAAGGAGGAAATCTCAGTCCAGGCTGCTCCACTCCAGCCCAGGGAGACTCACACAGTAGCCTGCCTGTCTACCCACCTGTCTTCATTTGAAAAGAAAACAAACTTGGCTAGTTAGTGGCTGAGACTCTTGAGGTACCCCCCAAAAACGCATACTTCTCCCCACACAAGACTCTCCAGGCAATTTAGGAAATCCGTCGTCCCATCAAAACCAGGGCTCACAGCGTGAAAAGGAATTGAGGGAATACAGTTTAAAACTCAGCCACCCTGCGCCCCATGCATTGACCCTACCTGTGCTGCCTGGGGGGTCTGTGGCAGGATCTGGCAGCTCCATGATGATCCCTCAGCAGGAATCCAGACCCAGTGAGTGCCTGGTGAGCCACAGGCAGGCAGAGTCCCAACACGCTCTAAGCAAGTCCACTTGGGAGGCAGGTGGAGCTGAGCCAGGCCAGGAGGCGGGGGCTGTCACCCTGTTTGTTTACTGACCCCCCAGGAATCTGGAGGGGGCGGCTATGTCAGGGCCTGGCCGGTGAATCAGAGCTTTGTCCGTGGGGAATTCCAGCTCACTCCCAGCTGGGCCCGCCACACCGGGGCCAGGATGGCCCTCCCAGGCTGGCAAGGATGGCAGGAGTGGGACTGGGCATTCCATGGTGCTGAGGAGGGACAGGCAGAGAGTAGCTTCTTTTGATTTATTGTCCCTTTCCATGGAAGACACAAAGAGCTCACTCTGCCTCTGAACCCGCCCCTTCCCTGAGGTGGAAAAAAGGATCAGACCACTTTGGTGACAAACCTCTGGTAAGCAATTTTCCCAAGGTCTGGCAGGAGGATGAGCTTGGGAAATAAACCCTGTCCTCAACTAAGTAACCCTCGGAGAGGTAGTGAGGAGTTTGTGTGACACGTGTGGGGAGAAAGCCATGGGATGGCAGCATCAGGAAGCCAGGGCAGCAGAATCCCTCTGAATTTGATTATCGTTGGATGAATGAAGGACCCAGGAAATTCACTGGAGCCCACTGTGAAAATAAGGGTGTGCTTTTCCCTGCCTTAAGAGGCAGAGAGAGGAGTGGAGGCAGAGCCATAGCCCTCAGATCGCTTGCTGTACCTGAGGCCAGAGGGAAATGGATGGTCTACAGCAATGGTTCTCAACCTTTCTAATGCCGCGTCCCTTTAATACAGTTCCTGTGGGTTGCGACCCACAGGTTGAGAACTGCTGGTCTACAGGCATCCTCTTGGACCTTTCCAGGAGAGACAGGGGGAAATATGGAACCAGCAGCTCCACACAGGGAACCAGGGCCAGGGAGGCTCCCCTGCCCCACCTGTGTTACGCGGGGCGGGGGGTGGGGAAAGCCCCTTCTTATAAGCCACTGGCCCAAGGGGAAGGGCCGCCTCCTAGAAGCAGCCACTTTCCTTCTCCAGCAGACTTTCCCATAGGAAAGTTAACATTCCCAAGCTAGACCCCCACCCCTCAACACTGAGGGAAAACACTTCATTTTGACCAAAAAGGGTTCTGTTCCCATCCTCGTTTATCTCCCACAGAGTCTTCTGGGCTTTCCACAGTTCTACATTGTTTCCATGCTGAGGCCCACCTACAGGAATAGTTGGAACAGCTGCCTGCCCCTTTCTGGGGGTCTGGGGTGGAGCTAACCGGGGTGGCTGGGAGATGGCAGGGGATGGCAGGCCAAGAGCTGGAGTGCCTATAAGCTTGGGGGTGTGGTTTCACTTGTGCTAAGATAATTAGGCTCAAGCCAGTCTCAGAGTCCACTAGACTGAGAATGCCCCAGAGTTAGAAATGGTCCCTTTTGACTCAGACACAAACAAGCTGTTCTGGCTCTGGGGGAAGCACCCACGATAAGCTGGGCTCCACCCACATTATCCTTTCATTCTCTCCAGCCTTCTTAGTTTCCTAAACCCCTACCTGGCTCCTGAACTATTCCTCATTGCTCTATTCTCCCTCTCCTAGTTCCCTCGCATACTCTCAAGTCCCACCTAGCAGAGCCAGGCACACAATAGGTAAATAACAAGTAGTAATTGCCCGGGTGTAGTGGCTCATGCTTATAATCCTAGCACTTTGGGAGAGCAAGCTAGGAGGATCGCTTGAGCTCAGGAGTTCGAGACCAGTGTGAGGAAGACGGGACACTGTCTCTACAGAAAAAAAAAAAGAAAAAATTAGCTGGGTTGTTGGTGCCTGTCTGTAGTCCCAGCTACTCGGGAGGATGAGACAGGAAGATTGCTCAAACTCAGCTAGTAGTGAGCTATGATGACGCCACTGCGCTCTAGCCCAGGCAACAAAGCAACACCTTGTCTCAAAGAAACAAACAAAAACCAAAAAGTAATCGTTTTCTTTCCCTCTCCCTATCAATTGCCTTCTACTTCGCACTTCTGTAGCCAAGATACTTTCTTCTCACACAGCTCTCAATAAGGCGCTCTCTACCCATCCCTTTAGCCATTGAGACAAAGGCTAGAGGCAAGAAGAGAAATTGGTCCATGGCAGAAGAGAGGATTTGGGTCATACCATTTTGCAGTCATAGAATGAATCCCTCAAGTCCCCCTGCCTAGCTGGCGAAGTTTGGAGGGGGTGGACAATGAGCCGGGCAAGCCTTTTGGAAGGACTTAGGCTTTTCAATGCATTGACCCTGTGAAAGTCCCACTCTAGGGAAGGAGTAGGTTACTTGGGGACTCTCAATTGATCCTGGCTTTAAGAATATGTTAGAGGTAGCAATTCTCTCTGGCTAGATGCGGGGAAATAACTCCGGAGGACCTGACACTCTTGCTTCTCTAGACCTTAACTTTCCCTCATTCTTCTCCCCCAAAAGACCTCCCCAGCATCCACATTCTCTATCCCCACTGCCTTTTCCCCACCCTATCTCCACCCTGTATGTTCAGCGGCTGCCTGCTCCTCTAGAAGTGACTCAGCACTGCAGCCTATCTGTGAGACTTCAAGAGACATAGCACTTCTCACACGCCCAAAGCCTCTGGACCCCAAAGCGTTGTAGTACAATCCAAAGCACGCTTATGTGTCTCCCCGCTCTAGTCAACTTTCCCTGACCTCCCTCATTGTCCGGAAAGGGGGATATCCTCTCTAGATTACCGTCTCTCACACATCCTCTACCCACCTACTGACATATGCAGGCAAACACACACGCCACCACCAAGGAATGCCTCAGAGAGAAGAGAGAGATGAAAGGCAGGTAGGCAGCTCAGGGAATTCTAAGTGAGGCCAAGCTAGGAGCTGTGAGGAAGACTGGGAACTTTAGAGGAAGCGCCGACAACAGGAAAGAGATCCGTGCAGAATGCGTGAGGTACTCCAAAGAGAAGCCACAGCAAGGGAAGGTCCTGCCTTGTCCTGCCTAGACCATGCCCTGAAAGATCACACTCGTCTGGAACCTCTTTAGACCTATAAGCCTTAGAAAGTTAACATGGAACCAGCCTTCCTCTGCCACGTGGGTCCTTTGGCTTGAATAGCCTAACCCTCTTCCTTGCCCTGTGCTCCCCATAAAAGGCCTCATGAGTGGTAAGTGATGGGCCTGAAGGATGCCCTATACTCTCCAAGGACTTTCATGTATATGGAGAGTGCCCCTGGGCTTTAGGAAGCACGGGCACCCAAAGGACACACAGATCCCTTGTCCACTATTCTCCATAGGTCTTTCCTTTACCCTCAGAATCTTACCTGAGACTGGGGGCAGGTGCCTCGGAGGCTGCTGCTGTGATGGAACTGGTCAGCTGCCCGCCACTCATGACATCGTGGGAGGGTATAAGGGCATCCCTGCATGACCATAGGTTGCATCAGAACCAAGGCTCATGGGGGGTGAGGATGGGCAGTGCCCTGACTCTTGAGCATTAAGCACCTGGAAGAGTATCAAGGAGAGATTTAGAATCAAGATCTAGAAAAGGCCCATGAATCTAGCATCTACCCAGAGGTGCCTGGATCGATTATGCAAATAAGTATTCAAAATCTGTTGACCGGGGCAGCGCCTGTGGCTCATCGAGTAGGGCGCCGGCCCCATATACCGAAGGTGGTGGGTTCAAACCTAGCCTCGGCCGAACCGCAAAACAGAAAAATAGCCGGGCATTGTGGCAGGCGCCTGTAGTCCCAGCTACTCGGGAGGCTGAGGCAAGAGAATCGCCTAAGCCCGGGAGTTGGAGATTTCTGTGAACTGTGTGACGCCACGGCAGTCTACCGAGGGCGATAAAGTGAGACTCTGTCTCTACAAAAAAAAAAAAATTTTGTTGACCTACCCAGGCCATCATGAGGCAAAAGATCTTATTTAATTATTGATGAGTATTTATTGTTTACCTATAGTGCTTTCTGCTAAAGACACAAGATGAATTGCTGTCTGAGGTTTTATAGCCTGGGGTTGGGGGTGATAGATAGAGGGGGCAGTCATATAAGCTGATATTTAAAATGCTTATGTGGCAAATGCTATAATTAAGATTTGACCACAAGGTTAAGGGAGCACAGAGTAGGGAAACAGCTAACTCTACCCGAGAATGTGCACAGATTTCAGAGAGACCACATTTGAGATGAGTCTTAAAAGGATGAATAGCAATCTTCGAAGTCTGACCTGCCTGTGCAAAGGCGGATGTCACAAAAAAGGCATAACACGTTCGGAAAACAGTGTGCTCAGTATGGCTAGAGTTTAAAAGGCACCAAGACGAAAATGGCATGGGGCCTGCCCCTGAGGAGTTCACACGCAGAAAGAACAAACATGGAGAAAATAAAGGCCATAAAGTATTATTTACATTAATAATGGAAGTATTTACAGTCTAGAGTGAAGAGACAGATGAGAGAAAGGTGAGTTCTGTCTGGTCATGTCAAGAAAAGTCTCCCCAGAGGAAATGTGCTTGAGGTGACTCAGGAAAGAGAAAGGATTGTCATTTGGCAGAGACGATAAAACAAAAAAGTACATTCCAAACATCACAAAATAAAACGCATGGTGTGTTAGGCGTGACCAGAGTACAAGGTAGGTGCCTTGTTGGGAGTAGCAAGAGATGAAGCTGGAAAATGAGGCTGTGGCCAGACTGGGCCGTGCCTTGAATGACACGCAGAGGAGGCTTTATCTTGCAGATAGTGGGGAGGCACAGAAGGTTTTAAGCAAGGGAGTAACATGACCAGACTTGCATTTCAGGAAGAGCCCTCGACCTGCCTTATTGGAGTGAGTCTCCTAGGGGAAGAACCCATTGAGAAGCTGTTGTAATAGGCAGGCAGCTAGAGTGAGGATGGAGCAGACAGCATGGTTTTGAGGTACACTGGAGAGGTAAAATACATTGGGCTTGGTGATCAATTGGATGTGAAGGGAGAGGGAAGTAAAAGAGTCAAAAGTTTCTAATTTGGGAGCTGGGTAGGTAATGTTGCCAACAGCAAGAGAGGGAAGACAGGAGAGCAATTTCGTGTGGTAGGGGGTGAGGGCAGTGTTACATAATAAGCTCTGCTTGAGATATATTTGGCTTTCGATGTCAGGAGCTAAGCTGAGAAAGGAGAGATACAAGCACACATTTTAGATGTGCAAACCAATTAACAATGAGTGCACACAAATGTGATGAGAATGATAAAGGTGATCTCATTTAGTGCTGAGCAAATACACACGAACCCTGATCCAAAGGGCAGGAACTGAGCATTTTTTATTCTTGATGCCGATGATTAAATAGCTACCATTTTAATACTCTATTCCAGTGGTTCCCAACATTTTCAGCATTAGGGCCCTTTCTTAACATTAAAAGAAAAAAAGAAAACCTCACTTCACCCACTCACACCCACAATAGTAGTTATACTTTTAGAACTTACAGAGTGAGAAAAACATTTATACGTTTAAAGATCTGTGGACTCCTTGCATTAAGTACCCTTTTCTCATCCTCAGAGGTGCATGGTCCACATACTGGGGACTATTACAGATTCATAAGAATGCAAGAGTTTGTGGTCTGAAAGATATTCCATTGCAGTAAAAGTCCCTAGAGATTTCACGGTTATATAGCTCCTGCTCCTCATCCCCAAAGATACCCCAAAGAATGGGTGAAAAGATGGCTCGTCTGTGATCAGATCCCATAAAAGAATTAGATACTCAGATAAAAAAATGAAGTCGTTGCTATAGATGTTATAAGCATAAAGGCTACAAAAGGCTTGCTTTCAGCCCCCTTCTTATGTTAATATTTTTGTTTTTGCTGATTACACAAGTAATGCATGTTCTTTATAGAAAAACTAAATACAAAAAAACATAAGGATGAAAATAAAAATAATCTATAATAGCACCATCCAGAGATCACCATTTTATAGTTTTTCTATGAAAATAATATATATACTTTTAAAATAAAATTGTCAGCATATGCTATCTATAATTTTGTGTCCTGCTTTTTGTACTTGCCATTATATCACAGTTATTTTAGAATTTCATTAGCTATTGCTCTAAAACATGATTTCTATCAGCTGCACTGGTAAAATAAAATAAGAGTACACGCTTTTGGCAAATGTGCTTGGAAACTGTACAGCACTGTGGTTGAGGCTACAGGCTCTGGTGTCAGACAAACCTAGAGTCAAATCCATACTATTCAACCTATTAGCAGTGTGGCCTAGGACAAGTCAACATCTCTGAGTTTCAGTGTCCTCATCTGCAAAATGAGGATAATAATAATGCCATCCTCATAGAATTATTCTAATGCTTACAATTAATAATGCATTTAAATAACTTAGATAGTGTCTGATAACAGTACATGGCTCCATAAGTGTTAGCTATAATCACTATTTTATACTATTCCACTGAATGGATATACCACAATTCATTTTAACAATTAGACATATGTTTATGGTTCTTTTATTGTATAAGTCAAACTGCAATGAACATCCTTGTGCATATTTGTAATTCGTTCCATACGGGGAGGAATTTCTGAATCAAAGGGTATGGAACTGATTTTAAGCATATGACACATATTTCTAAATTTCTCTAGAAAAAGTTATACCACTTTATACTATCACCAACAATGTATGAGAGGTGCCAGTTTCCAAGCACACTTGCCAAAAGTGTGTACTCTTATTTTATTTGCCAACTTTGTGTGTGAAAATGACATCTAGAGGATTGCTTTGCATTTCCTTAATTAGTAGAGATACTTAGCTTCCCCCTACATTTTTAGTGGCCATTTGTATTTCTTCTTCCATGAACTCTGTCTTTTTTTTCTTCTCTTGAGATTCACTTCTCTCCAGAGTAAATTCCTTCCTTCTTATTCCTCTACTAACCTAATGTCAGATCAATGCTTCACAAAACAAAATAAGGCAAACCCAGGAAGTCAGATAATTCAGCCCTTCTAATCCCAACACAAACAGAAAAGGAATAAGCTCCTTCTGGTCCTGGCATGACTGTCCTCTGCAATTTTCAGACTTTACTCCTGACTGGGACCTCAAGTCATTTCACCTTTCTAGGCCTTCATTTGCTAATGTTAATGCTTAAGAGTTGCCATGCTTCAAAACACTATCATTCCCTGTATTTGTATAGCATACTTGTATAGTCTGTTATGCTGTCTTTTGTGATCCTCACCACAACCCGTTAAGGCAGTCCCAGCCAGAATTATGATCCCATTTAACAGATGAATGTGCTGTCAATTCACAATTGCAAAGATAAGGAATCAATCTAAGTACCTAACAATGGATGAGTGTATAAAAAATATAGGGTGGGTGTGTATGTAAAAAAGAACAAAATTATGTCTTTTGTAGCAACTTGGATGGAACTGGAGGTCGTCATCCTAAATTAAGTAACTCAGGAATGGCCAAATAGCACATGTTTTCACTTACAATTGAGAACTAGGCTATGGGTATGCAGGGACATACAGAGTGGTATAATGGACATTGGAGACTCAAAAAGGGAGTGAATGGGTGGGAGTGGGGTGAGAACTGAAAAAAAATCACTCATCAGGCACAATGTATGCTATTTGGGTGATAGGTACGTTAAAATCCCAGGCTTCGCCATTATACAATGCATCTATATAACCAAAACCACTTGTACTGCTAAACCTATTGAAATTAAAAAAAAAAAAAAGAAGGTGCTAAGGCACAAGTGAACCTGGGCCACTTGGGCCAGTGCTATTTATTATTCTCAAAGATTCTTTTGTCTCTTTATCTCCATCCTGCCCCCAGTCACCACCTGCGCATAATAATTCTTTTCCTATTCCTCCTTTTAATTTGCAGAGGCTATGAAAGATTGGAGATGAATCAGAATTTGTCTCCACTAGTCAAATGTAGGAAATAAGAGATAACAATGGCCTGGCATGGTGGATCATGAAAGTGAGTGGATTGCCTGAGTTCACAGGTTTGAGACCAGCCTGAGCTAGAGCAAGACCTCGTCTCTAAAAACAGCCGGGCGTTGTGGCAGGCACCTGTAGTCCCAGCTAATTGGGAGGCTGAGGCAAGAGAATCGCCTAAGCCCAAAGAGTTTAAGGTTGCTGTGAGCTGTGATTCCATGGCACCCTACCGAGGGCAACAAAGTGAGACACTGTCTCAAAAAAAAAAAAAAAAAGATATATAACAACAACAAAAAATTTTAGAGATAAAATGATCCACACCCTATATGGGTGCTATGGCTTGAATATGTGTCCCCTCCAAAATTCATGTTGAAATTTAATCCTAATGTGACAGTATCGAGAAGTGGGGCTTTTAAGAACTTTTTATGTGCCAATATAGAATGATCTCTTAAGATATATTTTAAGTAAAAAGAAAACAAGAAAAAAAATGAAGGTGTTCATATGTTTAAAATACGTCCTCATATATGCAATAAAATATTTTTGGAAGTATACAAAAGAACCTGTTACCATTGGAGAAGGGAACTGAGTGGCTACTAGACAGAGAGTAAATTCCCTTCATTCCTTTGGGATTTTCCACAAGTTTCCCTCTTTTTCAAAACGAGAGATATATGTACAAAAAAAAGCACATAAAGTATATATGTAAAGTATATTAAATTATAACAAAGAAAATTCCAGTATAATCACAGCTCAGGTTGAGAAATAGAATTATTACTCACACTACAAAAGCCCCATGTTGCCAATAGGAGATACAGTTTTTTATTGAATGTCCTTTTGTACGTTTTGAATTGTGAACCATGTGAACATTTTACCTATTTAATAATAGCTGCCTGTGGCTTGGTGCCTGTAGCTCAGTGAGTAGAGCACTGGCCACATACACCGAGGCTGGAGGGGTTCGAGCCTGGCCCAGGCCTGCTAAACAACAATGACAACTGCAACAACAACAACAAATAGCTGGGTGTTGTGGTGGGCTCCTGTAGTACTAGCTACTTGGGAGGCTGAGGCAAGAGAGTTGTTTAAGTCTAAGAGTTTGAGGTTGCTGTGAGCTGTGATGCCACAGCACTCTACCAAGGGTGACATAGTAACACTCTGTCCCCCCAAAATAATAATAATAATAATAATAGCTACCTCCTTCCTCCCTCCCCTCTCTGCTCCAAAACACCACAGAGGTCTTGAACTGTTTTATGGAAAGATTGATGTGGCAGCTTTTCCATAGCCACATAAATCATAATAGTTAAAACTTACTGGGCAGCGCTTGTGGCTCATTGAGTAAGGCACCGGCCCCATATACCAAAGGTGGCAGGTTCAAACCCGGCCTCGGCCAAACTGCAAAAAAACAGAAAAATAGCCGGGCGTTGTGGCAGGCGCCTGTAGTCCCAGCTACTCCGGAGGCTGAGGCAAGAGAATCGCCTAAGCCCAGGAGTTGGAGGTTGCTGTGAGCTGTGACGCCACGGCACTCTACCCAGGGCGATAAAGTTATAATATGTCTCTTAAAAAAAAAAAAAAAAAACTTACTGTATT